>NIVC01004527.1:0-43262 GCA_002269645.1 Macrostomum lignano
TAGGTGTATTGATTCAAAGATAAAGGTTATACCTATTCCATAGTCTAGATCATGCTAGGTGCACGCCTGAACAAAAATTGAATAATTACAAAACATACATGCGCAACAGTCAGCCGAGTTGGCCGATCGGCCGACTGATTTGGCAGCCAACCAAGGAAGTCGCAAAAATGCGGCAATGCCCACCCAAAAATACCAAAGTAGTAGTACTAAGTAGCTGACGAGGCATTTTGACTCTGTAAGACAGTCATAGTTACTCCTGCCGTTTACCCAAAGTTGCGTTAATTTTGTGTTAGGGTTTTTTTTACATGTAAGTCGCATTTTTGGCCAAAAACTACATCGCATTTTTGTTAAAACTAAGTCGCATGGCCGACCGAATTTTGGAGGTTGCGCATGTATGATTACAAATGCATGCTGGAAAAAATGTAGAGCATGCCCATTCTCAAAAATATGCCAGTGTTGCAACAATAAATGACCTTTTTTATGTCATGACAATCTAAATATACTAAATCTCTAAGGTTTGTATGCTTGAATGAATGAATGTCCATAATAAAAAACTATTTTTAATTATGTAATAGACCCTTATTACCAGATACTTTGGTTGCTATTTATGCTTTTCGGCAACACTTTTTATAGCAGAAAATTTATACATGCAAAGATTTGTTTAAATGCCATTTTACAAGCTTGAAAAAACTGGAAAGCTTGAAATTTGCGCTTAAAATTGAACTTTTTCATCCTTTTTCTACTTCACAATAACTTTTACGCGTGATTCTATAAAGTGCATGCCAGGTGTGCACGCATATTATCTTCTCAGGAGTGATGCATGCCAACTGTGCACCACAGCCAGGAAGACGGTAGAATCCTCGGAATTTTCCGGCGCAAATCAGCAATTTGCCGGCGCACGGCGCACACTTCACTGCGCCGCGCGCATGGGCTCGGCGCATCGGCGCATGGCTCGGTGCATCGGTGCTTGGCTCGGCGCATGGCGCACAAGGTACGTCAGTGTACGTGACAATATAATAATGAATAATAAAAAAACGTATATTAAATGTCAATCAATCAATAAAATAAACGATAGTTGATACGATAGTCGTTATTTCCAATGTTGTTTCTATTTCAAATTTCATTAATCGACTTAACAAACTTAACAAATTTGCGCCTTTCGCGGCTTTTGTTGCGTCTTTTTGCTTATATTTTGCAAATAGAAGCCATGATTGAACTGCTTGAACTTCCATTGATATTGATTCAATTTAGATACTTAATACTTGATGGTGCTTTTTCAAGTGTATTTTTCTCGGCGCATGGCGCACAAGTAATTTTTTTTCTCGGCGCACGCGGCGCACAACAAAAATTTTGATGGATGTTATTCCGGCGCACACGCTGCACCTTCCTGACCATGGACTGTGCATGCCTAATTTTGGCATGCAAGGCCAATGGCAATTGGCAATACACGCTTGAATTTTTGGGCAATATACTACATGATCCGGAGTGTGGTACCTATTCCTAAGCTAAATATAAAGGCATTTTAATATATAGGTTTGATGGCACAAAAAAACATTATTGATAGGCCTAGTTGCAGCTTGCAGTTAGTGAAGCCATAAAGATAGCACAGCAAAAATATTCTTTGGACATTTATTATTATGTTGACAACTGTAACAAAAAATCACAAAATCAGTAATTACACCCAATTCTTAAATTATTATACTGAATTCAATATGTATTAACAAAAACATTGGCCCTAGTAAATAGGGTCTAAGATATTGACTAAATCAAACTTACTAACACACTTCTTTTCCAACCATGCCATGTAGTGGTGCCCTAGTGATAGTCTGATAGAAAATTGAAATGCTAAAAAGCATAATTAAAAGCAACAAATAAAAAGGGGTTTTAGGTTATATTTGCTTTGTACCCTGCCTGCCAAGACTGCCCCCACCTTGTCCACATCTTAAAACTCTCGAACTTTATTTAGCCCTATAGTAGGCCCTATTTAGCTCGTAGGATATAGTAGGTATAAATCTAGTAGTAGTATAGTCGGTATAGGGCGGAAGCAGCAAGCAGCAAAGCTCAAGATTAGTTCAGTTCAGAAAACTAGCTATTAGGCCCTTGCCCTGATAAAACTCTATTTAAAAGCGATCGATTATACATCTAGGAAACTATAATTACAAATAAAACTGTTAAACTTTTACTAGTTATAACAAATATTTTACTTTTTTAGACTCCAATAGAGGCAAAAGAAAAGTAAAATTATCCGTTTAGTTTTTTTATTAGAATTATAAAGCTATAATATGTATGATATTCATAAATAATCAATAAAATAACAAGCATTATCTGTTCACCATTTTTGTTGAAACGAGCTTCTTTAGAGGATCATAAAAATTGGATACGTATCAAAGACGTTCCTGCAACCAAAAAAGTTACGTATTGGAGACGTCCCACTTTCTATTGGATACGTAATTTTGCTATGCGGGCTCGCTCCAATAATTAAGCCATTTCCGAAGACTTCGGGGTTTCCCCGCTCTCGGACCGCTTTTAGTAGTAACCCAAGCTTTTTTTGCTAATTCCAATCTTTTCTGCGCACTCCCGAGGACTTGTCTGTTGGGTGGTGGCCTGGGTGGACTCGGTCCTAGCACCGTCCCTGATTCCACTTTTTGGGTTGGCGGTGTCTTGTACCGTAGGTTTGGGCTAGTAGCACCAATTCACTAGGTTCTCACCAGAGTCCTAAGCTCTGGTCCCAATTGTGGCCTCTCGGGCTACATGCCCCGGGCAGTATGGCCCAATCAGATCCTTGCGGCAGAGCCCGCCTTTCGGGCTGATCCGCGGGTAGCCCCCGGCTTCCCACCCTCGTTTAACAACAATAGGGAAAGTGCGACCGCTGTTTTTCGTAACTTGTGCGAAAAAGCCGACATAGGTTGCTTATATATGAGCCCAGTAGCTTAGGGACATAGACGCTATTTTTTGAGAATTTAATAGAACTTCTCATGAATTTAATAAATAGCTACCAGTCAAACTAAGAATGATGCATGCACTGCAGAGACTACTGACGAACTTGAGTTCAGTAGTTGATTTTCGCGCTGTCGCGAGTTGCAATTTTTTTACATTAGCTTCTATGGCCACATAAGTGGTTAATGAGTGGCCCATCTTGTGTATATATGATATTTGGTCCTACAAGACATTTAGAAAAAAAAACAGATCCCCTGCCTCGGCTACCAATTCCAGCAGACTTTGTGCTTTGGTGAACAGAGCTGAACTGAACTCCCCAGCTTCATCATTCCATTCTGCGAGTGGCCTCAGTAAGTTAGGTTCAAGCACGGAATTTGTCGCTAGCACCTGTGCCAGGTACATGTACATGTACGAATAGACACACATGCCAGACAATTAGAAAGTCAAGGGCCGCTTCAAGATGTACATGTACATCAAAAGCATTTGTCTGTGCAGTGTGAAACCTTGCGTATGCATGCGCTGATCGTATACTTGCATCCTTACTAGCGTGCGTCGACTTTCGCCTGTATTTGTCTCATTAACAGTAGAACTTCCAAGAGGGGGGGGGGGAAATCCCCCTGACAATTTTTTTTGCTGCGCCGGAACGGAGCAACGCAGGCACACGAAATTCAAGAACACGGGCTAACTTTCTGTTGCGCACCTTCTCAAACAAGAATCAAGTCGCCAGCCCTCCAGACCGTCGAGATATTCGACGATTCTGCCAGAAGGTCGGATTTTTCCCATAAGTGCTAGTGTATTCAGTACACCTCTGTGCGCCAATTAGCACTGCGCCTCAGTGCAGCCTTCCCAAGTCTCCAAATTTCATCAGCACGTCGACCACATGTGTCTGCATCAGTTCTGACTTCGTTGGTCACTAGCCTTCACCTAGGTGGAGCTTCTGGACCCTCAACTGGTGGCACCAGGGGACTATGGACAGCCTGATAATAATTTCTCTAGTTTCGCTGATCAAGCCTCGACAGTGGGAAAAAATCAACTGCTGGACATCCTCAGCTAGTCATTCAAGCATTCAGCCATCACCCCGACGCCGTCGGCACCTTCAACAGGTGGCACCAGGTGACTATGAAGATCCTGTTGGAACTATTTCAGATTTTTATTATCAAGCTTCAATAATGGGCAAACCTCAACTGCTGGACATCCTCAGCTAGTCTCTCGAGCCTTCAGTCATCACCCCGACGTCTGGCGTGGTATTCCTACTGTTAAGCAAAAGCCACTTGCGACTGCTCGTATACATGTACATGACAATACAGAATTACAGTAGTGACAGATACATAAATGAGCAACTGTGTCCATTACTATCGGACAAGGATTTGACGTGCAATGTAAATTCATATACAGTAATTAACATACATATGTACGTAATTAAAAGAAGACATCGGACTAAAAGGTTCTAGACTGCTTACTTATTTAAGTAGGCATGTTACAGAGTAAAAGAACAGAAAATTTCGTTGTATTTAGACTATTTACATGCAATCGTACATATAATTAAATGTCGACCACCGCTGTAGTTTCGAGCAAATTTCTGTTCGAAGAAACCTTTAACCGTGACCATATACAGTTTTTGTAGCTAAATATTAATGGGATATGTGTTCCGTGCATAGAACTACCTTTATATCATTAATTCCTGGGCATTTGCGTTCATGTTGGGTCCATAGCTCTCTTATCTGCTATATCTCGAGCTGCTTTAAAACTGGCGATACAAAACACACAAACGCTTCAACTGCTCCCTGGGTATGCTGGAATAATCTAAATGTACTCATATAATGTACACAGAAATGTGTTTACATGTACCATGCAGGCCAAATGTAGCCTTCTTATCCAGCAATGTTAATACGGCGAATACCAAAAATAAGTCGCTTAGTTTAAACCTGATACGCACTGCACACACAGTCAAGTGGGCAGAGCAAACTGCAGTAAATTGAGACCAAAAAATCGCTAACTGTACCAAATTTCTCTTTAGCGATCTAAACTGCGACGCAATTCGCAGCAGGTGCAAGGCACTGAATGGGATCGCTAATTTCTATAACTAAATTGCCAACCTAGCTGCAACGTGCGAACTTAATTAGCTTGCTAGACTCATTCGCATTGCGGTAATTGGCAAAGAAAGTTCATTGAGAATAATGAGAAAATATTAGGCTCAATTAAGCCAGAAAGGCCCCAGAGCTCGAAGCGATGCAAAATTTATGAATTATTAGCGATTATAATTATGAGCCACTTTGCTGCTTTTGTTGACTGGAGAAAAGCAATTGTATGGCTCAGAAGGTTCGTTATAAACGCGACAAGCGGGCATTGCTTCTTGCTCGGATTAAATTGTTAACGACGCATTTTTTTGCAGCAAAAGATTTTCCAAATCTTATACATGAAGAAAAATTAAAAAGCACCAGAAAAAACATGTTGAAGAAATATTGTAAATAAAATGTCGAGTGAGGCACCGCAGTTAAGTTTTAGGTGGGAAGCTCCATTCCATTACCGCTACTTAAAGCGATTTGGATTTAAAATGGCGAGTATATTTTTCAGCTACCCACACTCGTATATAACAAAATTCATTCCTTGATCCAGTGAAAATTGAGGGCTGCAAAACATCTGACTGGCAGCAATTGAAAGGGTTCGCTGTACAAAATGGTGTAGAAAAAATTGTAAGAAGTTTATTGGCTGATCAGATGGATAATAAAAATACAAATCAAGTCAATCAATATCGAATTAAACTAAGAAGGGATATCAGCAAACTATTGACTATGCATTGAAGATTGTGCCCGATGCGTAAAGCGTCGTAAATAAGATTTGATCAGTCATTTTAATTAGTATAAACAGTTTAAAGTATAAAGTACAAACAAGCCCTCAATAATACCTACATTTCTGGATGCCTCCAGAACTCGATGTTAGAGCTTGATTTTTATAGAAAGATTGTTTGAAGTTAATCACTTCTCAAACTTCAGTTGTAGTTCTCGATTGTCGACCCAGTTGACGTACTGCGAACGAAGAGGCTGTCGTAGCAACTTTTGACGACGGTACTGCAGCGTTTGCCATTGATGGAGCCGGCGCTCGAGTGTTAGGATTTGTCGAAGGTCTTGAAGCAGACGATTGAACAGCCACTTGTTGAGGAACGGCTGAAGCTTTTGGAAGAGAGGCAGCTGAAGCTCTTCGTGGACGAGTTGCTGGACCGCGGCTTGAAGGAACTGCTGAAGCTCTAGGGGAAGTAGTGGATGAGGCCCTTGGTGATGGAACTGCTGAAGTTGCTGAAGCTGAAGCTCTCGGTGGAGGCACTGCCGAAGCGCTTTGAGAAACTGCTGAAGCTCTCGGTGGAGGCACTGCCGAAGCGCTTTGAGAAACTGCTGAAGCTCTCGGTGGAGGCACTGCCGAAGCGCTTTGAGAAACTGCTGAAGCCCTCGGTGGAGGCACTGCCGAAGCGCTTTGAGAAACTGCTGAAGCCCTCGGTGGAGGCACTGCCGAAGCGCTTTGAGGAACTGCTGAAGCCCTTTGGGAAGTAGCTGTTGAACCCCTTGGTGCTGGAGCTGCAGCGGGTCTTATTGAAGAATTCGAATAGATTTCGTGAGCTTGTCCTGCTTGAACATCCTCCCGCACTGTCGCGGAGTTCCTATTGTCGATCGGTTCCTCTCTGAGCGAAGAAATTTTGGTTCGATCGATTATCAAAGTAAAGAGTTCTAATACAAATAACTAAAAACTGCAAACCCTACATTGGCTGTCTTCTTGCTGCCAAATAGCTGAGAGGCGTTCCGCTGCCCGACCGTGGCATCATTTCGCTGTCCCGCTTGTCGCTCGCGTACGAACGCTGAAAAGTTAAAAGATGACAGCTGCGGCGGAGTGAAGTACGACAATAATTGCTGAAGTCTTTTACAAGTTACAACTTCTTAGCGCTGCTCACAGCCACATAGCTGCTGATGCGACGTCGGTAAGAATTGTTTTAGTTGAAGGGACAAAAAATGTCAGGATCATGGAGGACATGGTTGGCAGCGTAGTCATCCGCGCCGTTGTTAATCGCATCATCGCTGTTCTTTGTTCATGAACCTTGCATCCACTAAATGAGCAGTAGTTTCCCCGAGATGTACAGCTTAATTCTATAGAAAAAACTTCCAGCATCGAGGATGTTGGAAAGATTCAAACCTGGTTGCGTCCAGAAGTGGAGTGCCGGTCCGCGTTCAAAGGACGCGACACCATTGCCGCGGCCCTATGAGGAGTTCGAGTCACAGCTTCGTTTGTTGATGTACCGCTTACGATAGCTTCGCTGTAAAATAGGGCCGCTAAACATGAAATAGCATCTGGAATGCTCAAAGAAATACCTGATACTACAAGTATTCTAAAAGCCTTCTCTTACCCTGGTTGTCTCCGGTTGACATCGATGACACTGATTCGGACCATGTTGTCGCGAGCGGCAGAATACTATTGTTAAGGAAAAATGAATTGTTAGAAAATGATGACAAACGATTTGATAATTACTTTAATTATTGCATGTAATGTCAACTTAAGCACCGGAATGGAGACTGAAATGAAGTCGATTTGGTCTTGAGTTTTGCTTCGCTCAGTATTTAAATAGGTTGAAAATCTGATGGGCTTCACTGAAGCATTACCTGCACTTTTCTTCTCTCCTTATTGCTGACAGAGTACGCATCAAACTAGAACTTCATCGCGCCAGCCAGCAGCACCAGCCCGACGACAATCAGAACAGGTCCGAAAATCTCGCCCTTGTCGATTGTCAGCATGATGTTGTTGTGGAAGCGCAGCCCAAACACCACCCCCGCGCCAATGATGAACAGGATTCCGCCCACCGTTAGGCCGATCGCAATCAGGTAGGGAACCCTCCCTCTGCCGAAGTAGGGGGCGAGCAGAAGGCCGCGAACTTTCTTGTCGTGATACTCCTGCTGGATGCTGGACTTTCCGCTTCTTTTGCTGACCACCGAGGCCTTGGAGCCGCCGAGACTCTGAGATTGTCGAGTAGTAGTGGACTGAGACTGGGTCGAGTTGCTTCGAGCGCCCATCGTTGAGCTCCGGCTGCCTGTTGCCAGGGCGGACTGAGGCGAGTAGTAGACCCGCCCGGACGGATAAACAACAGGAACGTGTCGGATGGCATTCTGCGGCTGGTAGGAGTAGGATTGGCTTTGCACTCTTGACTGCGGCTGCTGTGCCGAGGCGCGACTTTGCTGCAGTGCCAGCTGCTGCTTTCTTTCTTTCTTTCTTTTTCGGGTCACGGACATTGTAGCTAGACGTAGCTAATAGGACCGGGGGCGTAGCCCCATGCAGCCGGGGCGCTGACCCTGCGCGGGCGGGCAGTAGACGGCGGAATCCAATTTGCGGCCTGCGGCTGCTGCTGCTTCTGCTGCTGCTGAATGACAACGGGCACAGTCGCATGGGAGTGATACTGGTACGCCTTGTTAACGTAGGCCATCAAACTGAAATCGTGATTTTATGCGTTGAATTTAACCTTATTCAAAAGATTCTCTATGCAGGGTCATAAGGCCAAGGTTCCAGGAATGTTTACAAGTTGAATTTTCGGCAAAAGTTTGCGCTGTTACTAATTTAAACAAAATATTTAAAAAAGTATGCATACGCACGCTTAGGAATGTGAGAATCGTGAAAAATCAAACGGTTAAAAAAATTGGTTAACTCATATTTTAAACTTTTCTCTCATTCATTTCTGCACTTCAATTCCTGCAAATCGTTAGAAAGTTTGCTATAATGTCAAATATTAATATTAGAATTCATTTTCGTTCTACAATTTCTGCCGAATTTTAACAGAAGTACATGGAAATACGCTTATTAAAATTATCACCCAAAAATGATTGTTTTAAGTACTACGAGCTAGATTAAAACAGAAAGCCAATATTTTAATGATACTGGTATTTGTAATAAATGAACTAAAACAACAGGCAACTTTGTTAACAGCTTAATGTTAATAAATTTTGAAACTTATATTATTTTCAATGCTATCTGAACTTAATTTTTTCAAGGGTGGCACACTGTCAATGAAAGGAAATCCAAAATGCTTCAAAAATGCAGCAAGCAGGTATTTACAAAATTAGGTAATGAGGTAAATGTATATAGCTCGTAAATGAGCATAAATGAATCTGTAGAACAAAGGAAACACCACAGTCTCAATTTTTATGTAAGTTTGAGGCGACCCCAGTAGGTAGATATAACAGGTAGGTAGGTAAGATAGGTAGAAAATTACAATGGAACCCCAGATAGCTATTAGGAAGGGCAAACAGAAGCAGCATTAAGACAATTAATCAACTGTCAAGTCAGATATGAATGACCGAATCCAATAAAGCCTCTTTCCATTCCAGTGAGTAGCAACACCCCGCCGCAGGCACAATGGCGCTCAAACCGGCCGGGAGAAGCGAACCGAGGAAAGGCCCGACTTAGAGAGCAATGAAGTCAAAAGGACGATCGGCACGCGGCAGAATCTGGCGAACACTGGGGAGAATCAGACGGCCCGCCCACGGACTCCTATTCAACCTGGAGCTGCCCAAGAAGGCGAGATCAATCCCAAGAAGCTTGAGAGAGAGAGAGAGAGAGAGAGAGAGAGAGAGAGAGAGAGAGAGAGAGAGAGAGAGAGAGAGAGAGAGAGAGAGAGAGAGAGAGAGAGAGAGAGAGAGAGAGAGAGAGAGAGAGAGAGAGAGAGAGAGAGAGAGAGAGAGAGAGAGAGAGAGAGAGAGAGAGAGAGAGAGAGAGGACTGTGTAATCAACCATGGACAGAGTTAACAGAAGGAAGACTAAGCTCTTTTTCTGTAATTCAAACTTTATCCAACGCAACATATAGATTTGCAAAACCCTGAATAATCTCTAACTCACGCACTTAGCAACCTACTAGAACTAACTAAATTCGTGTACAACTAGGGGATTGAGTCCCAGATTTTATATTGCTTAAACCCCTCGCCGTTGCTAACAAGCAAAGACACCCCACCGGCGGCGGGGGAGGTCAAAAATTCCAATCTGTATAAAATAGACGCCCATCTCAAACTGAAGCGGCACTGCTCTCTTTTCCTACGGTTTTCTCTGACTGCCTGATAGAAGAATTAAGGAGCTGAACAACCTTAAACCGCTAGACCCACATTATAGTGGGCAGATGTGCAGCCGACAGCTCAGCCGCAGCTATTGCGCGGCGCATCTGAAGGCTGCGTACGGCTGTTCAGTCCAAGGACTGGGGGGTCACCACACCCACCCTCAATTACCCCAGCTAATGCAGGCACCCATTTTACACATGGGTGAACTGAAGCAATGCAGAGTTAAGTGTCTTGCTCAAGGACACAAATTGTTCCGGGTTGGATCGAGAATCGAACCCCCGACCTACCGGTAGTGAGTCCGACGCTCTGACCACTAGGCTACAACCCACACTACTCAACACCTTCAACTATTCCCATCAGGGCATCCCGGCAGTTCTGCAACAGCATTAATAATGGATTAGCAAGTGTAGGAAGAGTCAGGCGCGGGGCCGGTTCCAAAACTGGAATAATCCAGCTTACGCTGGATTTTTCTTTCATCAAGAGAGCCGCAGGGCAGTATAGTGCACTTACGAGGTTCACTCAGAAAGTTCTTAGCCTGAACAATAAAACAGCAACAAATGAACTAAAAAGCGATTAAAAGTGCTCAAATACTATCCACCGGCATTGATACAGGCTTGCATCCTGTGAAACCAGCTGTCGAAGCACTGCCGCCAATCCTCATCCCGGAGCTCCTCGATGATGTTTTTGAACTCATTCACAGCTTCTTCCGGTGAAGAAGAAACCTGGCCCTTCAGAATCTCCTTGCACTTAGGAAACAGAAAAAGTCGCACGGTGCCAGGTCTGGACTGTAAGCAGGGTGAGTCATCAGCTGGACACCACAGTCAGCCAGAAACTCCAGAGATTGAGCCGCCGTGTGCGCACTGGCGTTGTGGTGCAGAAGCATCCCGCGCATTCCGCACCTTGGGCGCCTCTGGCTCACAGCAGAAAAGACTTTGGGCAGGCAAACCGTTGTGTACCAGTCAGCGGTGACTGTCTGGTGATCTTCAAGTGAAACGGAAGCCACATGCCCAGTGCGCATGAAGAAACAGGCCACCATCTGCTTGCCGACACTCCAGCTGCGTCGGAACTTGGTGGGGCTGTCCTCGTCTCCAAAGGTCCACATGGCTGACTGGCGCTTGCTTTCGGGGTCGTATTGATAAATCCAGGTCTCATCGCCCGTGAGGATGTCCCAGCTACGCTGGCTGGTCCCAGATTCGAATTTCTGCAGCATGAATCGGCACCAAGCCACCCTGGTGTCCTTCTGCACGTCCGACAGCTGATGGAGGATCCACCGGGAAGCCAGCTTCCGCACTCCAAGGTGTTCGTGCAGAATGGCGTGCACACTCCCCGATCCAATACCGATCTCCTGCTGGATCTGCTGGTAGGTCACTCGCCGGTCAGCGGCAATCATGCTGAAGACAGCGCAGATATTTTCTGGAGTCACTGCGTCACATGGTCTCCCGGATCGATGTTCATATTCGAGGCTTTCTCGACCTCGGCGAAACTCAGCGAACCGGTTTTTGACGGTTGCGTATGAAGGACATAGATGGGTGAAAACGTTCTGTAAAGTTTGATACGAATCGGGCGGCGACTTGCCTTGCTTGAAGAGCAAATAAATCATTGCTCTGAAGTCGCGATTTTCCAGCTTCATTGTTAAATTCAAGAACTCAAGGGGTGAACTGACTTTAACTCGCTGCAGTGGACTCAAAAGTGGCTGCTTCTGTTTGAAAATTTTGCTGCGATACTTTTAAAAGTTGGTCTTTACTATAGACAAATTTAATGCTTCTACGTCTCGTGGATCCATAGATATTATATTCACTAGATAGGCCCCTTTGTATGGCAGTAATAAGGAAAGTGCGACCGCTGTTTTTTCGTCACTTGTAAGAAAAAGGCCGACATGGGTTGCTTAAATTTTGAGTTCAGTAGCTTAGGGACATAGACACTATTTTTTGAGAATTGAATAAAAATTCTCATGAATTAATTAAAAAGCTACTCAATTGAACTAAAAATGATAAATTCACATATTCACATGAATTCACAACAGAGACTACTGACGAAATTGAGTTCAGTAGTTGATTTTCGCGCTGTCGCGAGATGCAAAATTTTTTACATTAGCTTCTATGGCCACATAAGCTGTTAATGAGTGGCCCATCTTGTGTATATATGATCTTTGCGTGGATTCTACTCAGGCTAAAGACTTTCTGAGTGACCCTCGCATAGTGCAGTACAGTGAGCAAAAAGTCACTTGGCATCAATCCTATTTAACACAGGTTATTTCGAATCAAGCTACAGGTACGAGTACTGAAGCTGTGACATTTAAAAGTCCAGATCGAGAAGCAAACAGCAAATTTTCTCTGTGGTTGATGTACCAGCTCAAGTCGAGAAATTTTGAGCAAATAATCAACGTAGAGTAGTAGTTCGAAGAACAAATGTACGAGTAGTTTTGTAGTCTAAACTTTTTTTGTAACTCCGTCACGACGAATAGAGGTTTTACAGACAGTAGTAAACAACATCAAATGTAGCTCGTAGCATGATGCTGGATGCTGGACTTTCTGCATCTCCGGGGTTTCACCACAGACAAACAAAGGCGAGAAAAGTCATAATAGAGAAAAAGTACACTATAGAGATAGGGACAAACTGAAATTTTGAGGCCATGTTTTGTTTGTTTGCCCGTCTCCCCTTAGCATTTGTTTGCATTTGTTTGCTAACATACTTGCTTGATTCGCAATTTGTAAGTAAACAATTGCTTAATTTTATGTAAGAATTAATAAATATTGAGTTTCCTATCTTCTTAGTGTATTTTGCAGCTATAGAGCCACCTCCAGTAAGATCTGTCAATGTACTTTTCCTGTCCAAGAGCGGCTAACCGTGGCTGATTCTGCCTAACCTGCAGGACTAGAGACTCCCGCTAATTAGCTAGGAAAAAGTACTGAGGACAAACACAAGCTCCCAGCCTAGCAGACACAACTGGGGAGTGTCAACCAAAAGAATTTTGCTTCTGTGAGGAAAAGTCCATAGAAAGAATTTTTTGTCTCCTCCGACAACAAACTGTTGCCTTGGCTGCAGGTGCAGTTGCATTAAGGATCTGCGAACCAATCTAAATTGCAGGGGGCCACGTGAGGCATTTATTAAGTATTCATCCAATTATAAAATTGCCAGACCCACCGCCCTTGAAGATCCACCCAGGTTCTGACACGTGCACTGCACAACTGAGAAAAATCTCATTAACTATACCAGCTAACAAAGCTTAAAAACTGCCACACTGGCTAGAAGGAAATCTTCATTGCAATTGGACATTGGCAGTACAGTGAAAGCTATCATCTGATCCTCCCAAAATCAGGAAAAACATGCTTGGCTTCAGGTTCCTGTGCAACTTTCTATTGACTGTGACGGTGCTTATGCTTCTGGGTGAGTCTTGAATCATTACAGAATTAAGACTGTGAATGTCCTGACGTTGTTGCTCGCGGCAACTCGAAGTGTTGGCTACATAAACATGGTAGGTTCTGGTAAGTTGGCTAGTTAAGCGCCAGCTGTACAGGAATACGTGCTAAGGTGCTGAGTTGACAAGGCTCACGGGGAATTGCTGAAATGCTGCATCAAGCATTTCTTTGCATAATTTCTTTGCTGCCTCCCCAACGGGGGGGCGGAGATTGCCAGCACCTTTGCTAAAGTGTTGCATATTCATTATTTTTGCATTCCACGATCATAAACGACCATTCAACCGTTTGTCTGTCACTTTTTGCAGCTTTTAACAGACATTTTTAGTATATAGGATTGTTGGCTTGTAATTGCAATAAATACAGTATTGCTTCGCGTGTATTGCATTTTAATGATTAAATATACTGTTAAATGCAGGCGGCATCTTCTAGTGGCAATGACAGTCCTACTACTCTTCTTTCAACAAATACGAGAGTATGCGTAAATAATATAATATAAGCCTTTGACAGCTTTGGCTGGGGCCATGGACCACTACATGTAGAACTGGATTGTAAAAACAGTAACCCATGAAAATACCGAATTTATAGTAGCCACTGCGAGTAGGCATGCGATTGAAGTTTTCAAGGATCTTTATCAGTCATTTTCAATAACCAAATATTAACATTCAAGCATGTAGATGTTGAATTGTGACCCTCCATGAGTCCAAGAAGAGGTTGAGCAATTATTAACACACAGAGACTGCGCCTTGGATATTTGGATGAGGCGAAACTGACAGCAATTAGCTGTCTGTCAAAGAAGACTGAACCGTTGCTTGCTTGGGAAATTGCTAGTACTCAAGTATGGATCCAGGGTGCGCCGAAATACCATACTGTATTTGAGTGAGTAGTTGGCAGTTCCAATCCAAGTGTAATAAAAGAGCTCTCATCATAAGAGCTGATGCAAATGCAAACTCACAACCATCGGCTCGACTGTTCCTACTTAAAGGAAATCAATGAAGGCACGAGCTACGCATGTTTCACTTCTTCCACTTTCAACTACGGAGCCAAGCGACCAATTTATGAAGCTCTTCGGTGGGCTTGTTTTGACTCCCAGCATTGTGCTGATTTTATTCCTAGCTGCCGTGGCAGGTGAGTCAACTCAAACTCCAGTCTCGATCAGTGCTACAACTGTCTTAAGAGTAGGAAACGTCGCCCACCCATCCCTGTAGGTCAGAACATCTCATGCAGCACCTTCGTGCTCATGGCATACGGTCCCTACTCCAACCGTTTCATGACCTACGGCTCGGACTCTACCGTGTTCATTTCCGAGTCGGCAAGTGACACGCCATTGCAGATGCAGTTCGAGCGAGCACTGGACGGAACGGCCGACGCTGTGTCCATCGTTGATGCTTTGCGACCGAACTTCTACCTGGCCATGGGAGACAGTTGGCTCTACTTGGCCAGATACGACAGCGCGGTCGGATTCCAGAAATCGGCGAGCTTCAGAATCGAGGCAGCTGCGGAGTTCTGCAACCACTGGCGCATCGCTCCGCTGAAGTATTCGGGGCAGAAACTGTGGCATTGGCACTTCATTCTGACGAAGTCCACCTGGACCGATGATGCCATACTCAGGTCCGATTCGGCCTTTGCATTTCACTGCGTCAACTGTGAGTTTTCATATCTGATAACATTTTCTGTCTACACATATATGGCTTTTTTAAGTTAAGCTGGATTGTGCACCCTTTTTTAATTAGAGGCAGGGGGCTTTGTGCACCCTGGCGCACTTTAAGCGACATTGTCGCACAACCGGCGAGAGGCATTACTGCCCATTCAGCAGGCACACAAGCGCGCAGATACGTACGCAGTCATACGCACAGGCACACACTCACACAGGAGTGTACAGCGGCCCTAACTTTATTTATCGTTAGACATGTACACTTCACTGTGCCTTGGGGGTTGGCTTTCAAGGCCGTTAATTGCACGAGCAGAGGCAAGCCGAGATTCCAATTCAGCCCCAAATTAATGTGACTGCACTTGGAATCGAGCCTGGACAAATAGCGCAAGATCACTAGGCTTATCTGAAGGTCAGAAAAAATAACGTCAGCATCTCTTTGCAGTCACTGAAATGTGTCAAAGTCGGCGGATGCGTTTGAAAACAGCTGATGACAAGTTCGTCTCGTGCCCAAGTGGAGAGTGCTGTTTCCTATCGCCTGAAATATTCGCCACGGTATTCACTGAGCAGCCCGGCTTGATCAAAGTGCCGCACTCCGTGTCTCTGAGGTTGGCAGAAAGCCCCAGCTACTTTCTGTTTATGGATTCGAAATGTCTCAGCCTAGCTGAGCTGAGAGCCGGCGATGCAGCGTTCAACATCAACGCTACTCTGCGATTCACCTACTCAGCCTCCGGAGACGAGTGCAGCGGTCGCCGCCTGCTGCTGCCGGGTCTGAGCGGCACCGGGATCGGCCGTGACGTCAGCTTGGGATCGAAAATTGCATCGTTCATTTGGGATCCGAGTCGATATGCCAGTTATTTAGTGCTCAGCCCTGCATGTTTACCGGGTGAGCTGTTCTTTTTGAAAGTTAGTCATATGAGCTTGTCGTAAAATCCAGAACCCTAGTTTTGACGTCATAAAAATCTCTGGTAAGTACAGGTAATGTACTTTTAATGAAGTTTAGTAAATAGCTGTTTTCTGTATTTACAGTTGAGACTTTTCCGGTTTCTAAAAGAGCATTCGTACACTGCTGATTTGCTTTGATTTGTCCAACTCTGTCACTGATTAAAACAAGTATTAAATATATGGCATAAACTATAGCGGTGATGAAAGCAGTATTGTATCTGAAATCATTCCGTATTTCATAGATCCAATTGCTATTAAGTATTGTACTTTGAAGCAGTCAGTGTCTGTTATGGCGCACAGAGGCCGCAAAGAACTTAAGTAAATCGCGTTAGGTTACTAAGAGCTCTGCTGGGCGCTCTGATTTTATTTCAAAGATTAAGATTGAGGAGAATTACCACAGCACGGCTCAGAAAGTACAATAATCACCACATATAGTCTTCATACAAGAAGGACTTACTCATACAAAGCAAAAGTGACGAGACAATCCTATGAACATCTGAATGGCGATCCAAGCACAAGTCAAGCAATGCTGCTTGTTTCATTGTGCTGAGCTTCCTCCACACTGAAAGAAAAGTCTGGAAGCAAGAGAGCCTGACTAAGCATACTAGACTAAGAGAAAAACTTTCTCAATTTCCGGTTTGTTAAGTCAGACATTTATGATTCTAGTCTCAACATTCAGGAGAAATATTGTAATAGAGTATAAGCCTGTA
Organism: Macrostomum lignano; assembly: GCA_002269645.1. Classification (NCBI taxonomy): domain Eukaryota; kingdom Metazoa; phylum Platyhelminthes; family Macrostomidae; genus Macrostomum; species Macrostomum lignano. The sequence goes on from NIVC01004527.1 coordinate 16,736, forward strand.
TTCATGAGTCCTACGCTTGGTGCTGAGCCGTATCGGTACTGTCAACCTCTTCGTGAGGCCTCACCAAGTTTTCGGCGAGTGTCTCTTGTTAGCTAAAAATCCCTTGCAGCATCGTTTTTTGCACTAGCTAGGATGGTAAGAAGTTGGTTGGAAAGAGAGCGGAACTTCTCATTGAAGGCTTGTCACTTGCTCATTGATCCTGGTCTATTGGTCATTTGCTCATTGATCCTGGTCTATTGGTCATTTGCTCATTGATCCTGGTCTATTGGTCATTTGCTCATTGATCCTGGTCTATTGGTCATTTGCTCATTGATCCTGGTCTATTGGTCATTTGCTCATTGATCCTGGTCTATTGGTCATTTGCTCATTGATCCTGGTCTATTGGTCATTTGCTCATTGATCCTGGTCTATTGGTCATTTGCTCATTGATCCTGGTCTATTGGTCATTTGCTCATTGATCCTGGTCTATTGGTCATTTTCTCATTGATCCAGGTCCATCCTGGTCTGTTGGTCACTTGCTCATTGATCCTGGTCTATTGGTCCCTGGATCATTGATCCGGGTCTGTTGGTCACTTGCTCATTGATCCTGGTCTGTTGGTCACTTGCTCATTGATCCTGGTCTATTGGTGATATTTGCTCATTGATCCTGGTCTATTCTGGTCTGTTGGTCACTTGCTCATTGATCCTGGTCTATTGGTCATTTGCTCATTGATCCTGGTCCATCCTGGTCTGTTGGTCCCTTGCTCATTGATCCTGGTCTATTTGTCATTTGCTCATTGATTCTGGTCTATTGGTCCCTGGATCATTGATCCTGGTCTGTTGGTCACTTGCTCATTGATCCTGGTCTGTTGGTCACTTGCTCATTGATCCTGGTCTGTTGGTCACTTGCTCATTGATCCTGGTCTATTGGTCATTTGCTCATTAATCATGGTCTATTGGTCACTTGCTCATTGATCCTGGTCCATCCTGGTCTGTTGGTCACTTGCTCATTGATCCTGGTCCATCCTGGTCTGTTGGTCACTTGCTCATTGATCCTGGTCCATCCTGGTCTGTTGGTCACTTGCTCATTGATCCTGGTCTATTGGTCATATTTGCTCATTGATCCTGGTCTATTCTGGTCTGTTGGTCACTTGCTCATTGATCCTGGTCTATTGGTCATATTTGCTCATTGATCCTGGTCCATCCTGGTCTATTGGTCACTTGCTCATTGATCCTGGTCCATCCTGGTCTGTTGGTCACTTGCTCATTGATCCTGGTCCATCCTGGTCTGTTGGTCACTTGCTCATTGATCCTGGTCTATTGGTCATATTTGCTCATTGATCCTGGTCTATTCTGGTCTGTTGGTCACTTGCTCATTGATCCTGGTCTATTGGTCATATTTGCTCATTGATCCTGGTCCATCCTGGTCTATTGGTCACTTGCTCATTGATCCTGGTCCATCCTGGTCTGTTGGTCACTTGCTCATTGATCCTGGTCCATCCTGGTCTGTTGGTCACTTGCTCATTGATCCTGGTCTATTGGTCATATTTGCTCATTGATCCTGGTCTATTCTGGTCTGTTGGTCACTTGCTCATTGATCCTGGTCTATTGGTCATATTTGCTCATTGATCCTGGTCCATCCTGGTCTATTGGTCACTTGCTCATTGATCCTGGTCCATCCTGGTCTGTTGGTCACTTGCTCATTGATCCTGGTCCATCCTGGACTGTTGGTCACTTGCTCATTGATCCTAGTCTTGAGTTCAGATTTTTCAGCTTTTACTACACAAACAAAAATGAAGCGAATAAAACAGACAATTCATGACACACTCGAGAGTTTATCTTTTGATAAGTGAAGTAGCTGAAACCAAACCTGCCATTATGTTTAAATCTTTTTCAAATTTAATTTTATTTCGTTGAAAACAACTCTTCCAGACACAAACTTATGCCAATCACAGCGCCTGCTACTAAGAGTAGTCAACAGCGAGAGTATATAATTTGCCCACCGGATGTCTCCTGTCGACTGACGTTCGAGCAGGGCGCCACGGCATTCACTGTGCACACTGGGTTGAGCAGCCGGCCAAACTCTGTGAGCTTTCGATCAGCTGACAAGCCTCATTACTAACTCAGCATGAGCTCCAGCTGCCTCAGTTTAATGGCGTCTACGAGTACTACTGGCACTTCTGGGTTCAACATTAACGCCACTCTGCGACTCACCTTCACAGCATCCGGAGACCTGTGCAGCGGTCGCCGCTTCCTGCTTCCAAGGTACAGCGGCCTCATGACCACCTCTAAGCTCAAGCTTGAACTATTTATTGTTTTAACGGTCAGATGAGATCTTTGCTGTTTACTTTACACTAGGCCTGCTCTGTGGGCCTCAGTGTAAAGTGTGTTAACCCCACCCCCTTACCCACCTCTCCTCCGCCCCCCCCCCTCCGCCGCATGCCGGGGGGTTCTTAAACCCAGTTCGACCGTCTCGGAGTTGTATAGCAGGACGCTATCGGCCACCGCCTGCCACAGCCGAGAGCCCTCTGGTGGTCGGGCAGCGCTTCGGACTTGACGAAGGCTCGGATCGAACGGAAGGCCGCCCAGGCAAGTCCTCTGCGCCGCCGGAGGTCTTCCTCCACGTGAGGCACCAGGCCGCCGAGGTAGGTGAACCGCTGGCCGCGTGCGAGCTTGGTCATCTGCCCGTCTGCGCCGCGGCACGTCAGGTCCGTAGTACGAGTTATCCTAAACTTGCACGGGAATATTTAAAGAATTACAGATAAAATAAGAATCCTATTTCAGTACTTGCTAAAATAATTTGCCAGCTGTGTAGCTGAAAAAAAACTGGACTTTATTTTGATTCAGCTAACGCAAAGAACACTAAAATTAAGGATTGTTGTATCGCGTCTTCACAATGCCGTAGATTTGATACTAGAAAAGTTTGCGGTTGTCAAGGACAAGGGAACAGGACAAATAATGAAAAACTCAAGTATCATTTCAATTAAGTGGCTGCCGGTTCTCACTTCTTATACCATCGAATGCGCTCTACACCGCTCGTAACTTTATATTTATAGTAAATAAGCGTATCTAACACATTAAAGCCATCCAAAACGACCTCGCTAGCGCATTCGTCAAGCCGGACCGATTAAAAATAAAAACAGCAAAGCTTTGAGCGAGGTGAAACTGCTGTACGACAGGAGTGGGTTGAAAAAAAGCTGTACCAAAGTGATCTATTTCTGCGTAAGAAAATAAAGCGATGCAAAAGTACATTCCTCTTTCGATATACGTATCTAAATTTCTGTTTTTGTTTACCGGCGAAAGTTGACCGCCAGGTGGGTCCAGTTTGAAGCAATCCAGACTTAAGGGCTGGCCGAATCACTTCAGCCAGCAATAGCTGCATTCTTGTTTCGACGGTAAATTCGAGGATTCTTAGTAGTCCTTGGTGATGCAGCGACTGATGTCCGCAGAGCAGTCTCCGCTGTCAGTTCGTCGAGTGTTGCCTCTGGACATTGCAGCTGCCGATTTGGCTCTCACTTGTTGCTGCTGCTGCTGCTGCTGCTGCTGCTGCTGCTGCTGGTGTGGTGGCGGTGGAGGCGGCTGCGGTATCATGTGCGTGACGCCGCTCACCTTCAGCAAGGAAGTGACGCGCAGCGAGGTGGCCCGCTGCTGCATCAACTCGCTGAACAAGCGCAGCGTCACGTGGTGATTCTTGGTCGGGTAGGAGTAGTCAACTATTACCCTGTCGCAGACCTTGTGTCCTGGATTCTTCGGGGGCAGCTTGGTCATGCGGAACCGGCAATAGCAACTGTCCTGGATGGTCTCCAACCGCTTGTCCAAGATGCTTCCGTCTGGGTTGAACAGGTCTTTGGTGATCTCCTTGGGCACCATCAGGCTGGCCGAGGTCACGCGAGGACACTGGGCTTCCTGCTCCCAAAAGCTGTCTCCAGCTTCTTTGGGCTTTGCGTTCTTCATCGCCGTTGAGGTATTAGTTGAAAAAGACCCGAGATCTCTGCAAACAGAGAAGCAACTAAAAGTGCAGGCGTCTCTGATTTGGGACAGCTAATATAATTTCTTGAGAAAGTCCGCCGAGCTCAAAGACAGTTTTTAACAAGATTTAGTGGAACAATAGTCACCAAAAAGTGTAAATGTTTTTGGTACGAATACTTAAAAGCCATAGACGATTTCTGCCATGTGAACTCATCTCTCTTAGTACGTACGAGAGACACTCTCCAGCTAGTGCTTGTACACTATAAAACAAGCTTTTGAAGAAACTTTTGGATACAAACTTAGACGCCCAAAGGTCTGACGCTTCACTGAACTCTTGACTTGACAGCTTTTCCTTATGACGATGACCGCTTGCCGCTGCTGCGCCACAGGGTCCAACGCTAATCTAAGAGTCGATTCAGGATGCTTACCCTGCTGTCCTGCTGTTTTCAAGATAATCCTTCAGTTTTATCTACATCCGTACTCGTAATCCATCGCTAGATCATCTTCAGCGAAAAGGGATACACACACACACCATCGCTGCACCGGTCTCACCCGTCAAAGCGACCTGCTCAACCGTCGCCGACTCCAGCTGGCAAGACACTTCATCCGCACCGAGTCCTATTTACTGTCCACAGCTTGTGCAGGAGGGCTGCTACTGCTGTTCGCGCGGGAGAGGACATGGGCCCAATCGGCGTTTCGTCGACTGCCTGTTGGCTGATAATGATGTGTCGGTCTATAGTCTATAGTACTTGTTCGCCCTGTGACAGCGTTTTTAATTTTCAACTTCGTTGCTGCGGAATAAAGAACGCAAAATCAACCAGGAATCTCCTACAACATCCATAATGTTTGAACCTAACAATCCTTGCAGAACAGACCAATCTGTAAAACAGACCACTCTCCAGCAAAGACCACACAAGAACAAACCATTCCAGAACTGACCATTCTCCAGAACCGACTATAGACCACTCCAGAACCGACCATTCTCCTTTCTCCAGAACAGACCACTCCAGAACAGACCACTCCGGAACAGACCACTCCAGAACAGGCCACTCCAGAACAGGCCACTCCAGAACAGACCACTCCAGAACAGACCACTCCAGAACAGACCACTCCAGAACAGGCCACTCCAGAACAGGCCACTCCAGAACAGACCACTCCAGAACAGGCCACTCCAGAACAGGCCACTCCAGAACAGACCACTCCAGAACAGGCCACTCCAGAACAGACCACTCCAGAACAGGCCACTCCAGAACAGACCACTCCAGAACAGGCCACTCTAGAACAGACCACTCCAGAACAGGCCACTCCAGAACAGACCACTCCAGAACAGACCACTCCAGAACAGACCACTCCAGAACAAACCACTCCAGAACAGACCATTGAAATTGCATATTATCTAAAATAATCATGGTACTTTTTTGAAACATAGTTTCCTTCAGAAAATTGTCTCTTCAAAGTCAGATGCTCAGTCAGACCTTGCGTAAAAGTATGTTATTCAGGGTTACACTTCAGAAAGTTCCATGAAGGTTTATTCGAACTTTCTGACATTTAATAATAAGTTGAATGGCTCTCCAAACTTTTTTGTTGACAACTTTTTGCAGAGCAAGAACTCATAGGATTAATTTTTCTGAAAAAAATCAGCGATGCAAAGCCATGCTGTTGTGAGCTTTCAGACTGAACTGGCACAAGTACCCTTGAATTCGTCGTTCATCATTTTGAGCTAACAAGGCGAAGGAGTCTTCTGTGTTTCGAAATGTCCGTTCTAAAAGCATAGCACATTATAAAAGCACTTCAGCTACTATGCTCAAGCTAAGAGACAGTGCCAATTCTACTTCATAAGGCTCAAATTGTGTCGCGGCATCCTGAAGTGCATCAATTACGCTCGTAGGCAGTTTTTATAGCTTGGAGATTTTCCTGTCTCTATGAGCGAGGCCTTGGAGCCTTTTTCAATGTTCCAACAGGTGTTAAAATTCATTAAGCATCAACTGCTAGCCGTAGCCAAATAAAATTTACGTGTCTGCTCACAAAAGCGGTTTGAGTCCTTTCTACACCCATTTCCGGTCCAATAGAGGGAACAGCGAAAGCGCACCATTTTACAATGGGTAGTGCATGTGCCCTTGTAGGGCTGTAGGTGAACGGTGGACTTTGGCGGTTGCCTGGGGGTTGGTGCTCGTCGCCGGTCTGGTTTGCTGCTATAGGCTTAGGCGGTGCCCCCTTCGTCTGCCCCATGCTCGCGTTTTGATTGGCTGCGGCCGGCCCTGGTCTGGCACTCGCGCTGCCCTGCCCCCGTTCGTCTGCCCCGTGCTCGCGTTTTGATTGGCTGCGGCCGGCCCTGGTCTGGCACTCGCGCTGCCCTGCCCCCGTTCGTCTGCCCCATGCTCGCGTTTTGATTGGCTGCGGCCGGCCCTGGTCTGGCACTCGCGCTGCCCTGCCCCCGTTCGTCTGCCCCGTGCTCGCGTTTTGATTGGCTGCGGCCGGCCCTGGTCTCGCACTCGCGCTGCCCTGCCCCCGTGTTTGTGTTTTGTTTTGATTGGCTGCTGCTGGGATTGTTCTCTCGATCTTGAATTGTGCGCTGTTTTTGCGCCGCTCCCCCTTCCGACAGTCTATCGATCAGAATTAGGTCTGTGTTTTGCATTTTTTATCGCTTCTGAGTTTTGACGCAAGAGCCTTCTCCGCGCCTCCACTGTTCTAGTTCAGCTCTGAGAGTCTTATCGCGTGAATTCGCTGAACAACAGCAACAGCAACAGCACAGCCCCTACACTTCCTCGCGGTGTGCTGTGGACGGTGGACAAATGTCGACAGGCAAATGTGCACTGACTAAAGGGGGCACACCTAGTACCTACAAGAGCTACTGTGATGACAGGTTGAATTTGGCGGGAGATGTGGAGAAAAATCCTGGACCAAGGTCGAAGGAGGTGGAAAAACCCTGTGCAGTCTGCGCTAAGAGGACAAATGGAAGAGGACCAGTCTGCGGCGGATGCGGGAACCATATGCACCTGGGCTGCAGCAGGCTGAAACGAGGTGAATTCTACGACCTGGAGAAGGTGGAAAGGCGGCGTGACTGGATGGGACCGTGCTGAAAGCGCGGCGAGGTAGAAGGGAGGCTCGAGACGCATCACGGAATAGAAAGGAGGGAGATAGAAAAGTCAGAGCGATGTATAGTGTGCGGAAAGACCCTCAGAAGGGACCAACCGGGTCTTAAGTGTGAAGGCTGCGGAGCCGTGGGGCACCGGCAATGTACGGGGCTCAGCAGATGGGCCAAGGAGCAAGGAGCCAGATGGAGATGCCAGAAATGCCGGGAGGAGAGGCCGGAGGACAAAGCGCTGGGGAAGAAGGCGCCGATGGAGAAGCAGGAGACGGGGCAGGTCCCGATGAAGAAGGGACGGTGCGCGGTCTGCGGAAGATTCAGAAGGACGGGACACGGCACCAGTTGCAGACGCTGTGGCAAAGAAGTGCACTGGACTTGCGCTGGTCTGAGCAGCCGTACGGTCAAGGAAAGAATGAAGCAGCTTGGAGGCTTTATGTGCACGGAGTGTGAGAAGGAAAAACAGGTGAAACCCGACAAAACGGCGGAGATGAAGCAGGACACGGAGGTGAGCGACGAAGGCATCAAAATCCTGCAATGGAACTGTGACAACTTGATGGCTAAGATCCCGGAGCTGAGAGTCTTCTTGGACAAGCACGATGTAGACGTTGCTATGCTCCAGGAGACCAAGTTGAGAGCTGAGGACGGAACCATCAATGTGGCTGGCTTTGAAGTGGTCAGGCAGGACAGAACCCGGCAGCAAGCTATCCGGAACTCCCGGGGAGGAGGGCTGGTCACGCTCATCCGGCAGGGGATCCCCTACAGAATCTTAGGGGAGTACTGCAACTATGTTGAAGAGGGTGTGGAGATCCTGGCGGTCCAACTCACGATGAATGGAGGTCCCATCAAGCTGGCGAATGTGTACATCCCCCCGGACAGGGGAGGAGGAGCGCAGGACATGGACAGGATCCCGAGCGGACAAAATTGGATAGTTCGAGGTGACCTTAATGTGCACCACGAGCTGTGGGACAATGAAATGGAAGCGGACGGGCGGGGAGAGCGTCTGGTAAACTGGATGGACGACAACGATATGGTGGTGCTAAATACGGGCGATCCGACAAGGGACGCCAGAGGTGATATTAGGGATTCGGCGCCGGATGTCACGCTATGCTACCGCACGCAAGAGGCGCGCTGGGGCTGGCAGACGGTCAAAGAGCTGGGATCGGATCATAGACCGATCATCATGAGTAGCGGCCGAAGCGGTAGACCGGAGGTGAGCAGAAAGATTATCACATGGAATTGGAACAAGGCGGACTGGGAAGCCTATCGTGAGATGTTTTCGAAGCTGGCTCTGGAATACAACTCTGATGAGGGCTCTACATCTGATGCTGAGAAACGGCTTAGGGAGGGCCTATTAACGGCGGCCAGAAAGTGTATTGGGTTGATCGCCAGGTAGATCAGAGCGGAGATAAAAGCTAGAGATAAGAAGAGAGAATTGGCGGACGAGAATGGTAGTGGAGAGGCGGAATGGTCGGCGGCGAATGAAAAGCTGAGAGAGTATCAGGAGGAGCAAAGCCGAGGAGTGGAAAGCCCACGCCGAGGATAACTTGGCTGGAGGAAGAAGGCGGAAGCGGGCATGGCGGAGTGCAAGCTTCAGAATATGGCCTTTGAGGATGAGGTGCCACCGCCACCATGGCAACCGCGTGGGAGGGATGCTATTAAGATCGATGGTGTGAGGGAAATGTTGCCGGAGGACAGTTGGAGGAAAGGACTTTCCAGCATCATGGAACAGGGACCGATGGACCGGATACTCTACACGAACGGATCAGTGGTTGAGGACAAAGGAGGCAGTGGAGTGGTGGTGTGCCAACCCACGGAAAACGACCCGGAGGGGGTCGGTAAAGTTGAGGCGACCATCCAACAAGCTGCGGGTACGCCCTGCTCATCTACGCAAGCGGAGCTCTATGCGTTCATCGCTTGCCTGAACTGGCTTGATGAACACGCCGGCAAAGGAGGGCGCGTCATGATCATTAGTGACAGCCAGAGCTGCCTGCAAGCTATTAAAGGCTTGAGAAAAAACCCGCTGGCTATCAGAGCAAGGAATATGCTGAGGAAGCTGGAGGAGGAACAGATGGTGGTGAAGTTGATATGGGTGCCCGCGCACTGCGGTCTTGCAGGAAATGAACTGGCGGATGAGGCGGCGAAAGTGGCATCGACTAGGGCCCTGGATGGCATCAGAGTGCCAGCCAGCAGCAGCAAAAATTACATCCAGAGCAAGCTAGGTAGAGACGACGACAGATCACACAGGAGGAGCAAAGAGACGTACGGTGAGCAGGGAGTGGCGCTCCAACCGACGGGACTTCGTAAGGAGGAAGCGGTCGATTTCAGACGCTTCAGGAGTGGCCACTCCATGGATCTGGCGGCACACAGAAAACGGGTGGGCAAGCAAGAAGAAGGGTGGTGCACTAGGTGCGGCATGGCGGATGAGACGATTATGGACTGTCCCGTCACGCGCAGCCTGAGGGAGAAGCTAGATCTGCACGGGCTGAGAGATCTGAGCAGAAGGCCGGGGAACGCGGCTGAGTTCTGGGGAACGCGGCTGAGTTCTGGAAGAAGTTCCGTGAGGAAGAACATCACTAGAGGCTTGGTATCTACTAGGCACGCACGCACGCACACACACACACACACACACACACACACACACACACACACAAACGTGCACGAGGCACTTATTGGCCAAGTGTGCAAAAGCTTGCACATATTGGGACTGCTCCGACACACGAAAAATCACACACACACACGTCCCCACACAGGCAATTTTCAACCCAACAAATAGATTTTTATTGACAACATGCTTTTAGCTTACTGAAAACAGTTGGAAAGCATTTTTCGAGGTGTATTGAACTCACAACAGACTGTACATGTATACTTGTCTAAAACAGAATTAAAAAACCCTTGCTGAATTCCACTTAAGGCAATAATATCAGCGCGTCAAATTTCACCGGATAATTTCAGCGATCATAGAATATAGAAGACAGGATGGTAAATGGCAAGGGACTTTAAGGTTATCGAAGACAAACGACATTGACACATATCAAAAAAATTTTACGATCTGAATAAACAAAATTTGCTACATTTAGTGCCACTGGGAAAAAACAATTCTGTAGCGAAACTCCACTGTTCATAAAAATGAACTTTATTGATTATGACACAATCACTAGAATTACTCAAAAGGTACATGTCAGCTATTCGGACCCACAGAATGCTACGTAAAAGGATGCGGAAATGAACAACACTATAGCAGAAGCCAGCACACACTATAGTATGGGGCTGTCCCAACAATTCCACCATAGCCAGTGTGGATGGGGCTGTCCCAACAATTCCACCATAGCCAGTGTGGATGGGGCTGTCCCAACAATTCCACCATAGCCAGTGTGGATGGGGCTGTCCCAACAATTCCACCATAGCCAGTGTGGATGGGGCTGTCCCAACAATTCCACCATAGCCAGTGTGGATAGGGCTGTCCCAACAATTCCAGCATAGCCAGTGTGGATGGGGCTGTCCCAACAATTCCACCGTAGCCAGTGTGGATAGGGCTGTCCCAACAATTCCAGCATAGCCAGTGTGGATAGGGCTGTCCCAACAATTCCAGTATAGCTTGAAAAACAATATACACAAATACTATAAAAAGCAAAATGCTAGAGCTCCACCGCGGTCAGTGCACAGGATTTTATTAGAAACAGAATGCAAACAAATGCGTCCTTTAAATAATATTCGAGTGAATCAAACAACAGTTGATCGGCTACTCGATTCAGAAACTTAAAATATAACCAGCTCCGCCAGAAAACTCATGAATTAACTGACTGCTGCACAGATAGCGGCTGCTGCTGCTGCTGCTGCTGCGGCTTGTGAGCAGCAAGTGAACTAAATGACGGATGCAGCGGCGAGATCAGAATGCTCGCTGCTGATCGTTAAAGCGCATTCTTGTCTCTTAGGCATGTCGCTGGCGTTGCTGACTTCAGAAGCTGCGAGGAAAAGAAATCAATTAAGATAGGCTTGCTTTAGTAATCATTAATAGGCTATAAAAGAACCCTTTAATAGAACGTGTTCAACTAATGCTGGGTCTGTTTTGAAAAGTCAGAACTCAGAAGTAGTCGCGATTAGAATCAGTACGAGCGTATTGTCCCAATAAGTGCGACCCAACAAATGCTGTTCAAAAAATAAGCCTGGCTGCAATGTCCCAATAAATGCCCAACAAATTACTAGCCTTGAACTAGGCTGGGCTGTGTTTACTATTCATTGCGTTTGTAGCTTGTGTCCCAACAATGCCACTGAGATGTTGCATTGCTTTTGAATTGTGCTCTACCAGGTAACACAAGTACTCTGGTGTACAATACTTCTACAGAAGATAATACTCACCCAAAACAGATCGTCTCTTTCTCTTTAATCCTGTGCCGGATGGGTTTTCTTCAGATCCACCAGAAAATTCACAAATAGACTGACTGCCTGCAAGGATAGCGGCTGCTGCTGCTGCGGCTTGTGAGCAGCAAGTGAACTAAATGACGGATGCAGCGGCGAGATCAGAATGCTCGCTGCTGATCGTTAAAGCGCATTCTTGTCTCGTAGGCATGTCGCTGGCGTTGCTGACTTCAGAAGCTGTGAGGAAAAGAAATCAATTAAGATAGGCTTGCTTTAGTAATCATTAATAGGCTATAAAGAACCCTTTAATAGAACGTGTTCAACTAATGCTGGGTCTGTTTTGAAAAGTCAGAACTCAGAAGTAGTCGCGATTAGAATCAGTATTGTCCCAATAAGTGCGACCCAACAAATGCTGTTCAAAAAATAAGCCTGGCTGCAATGTCCCAATAAATGCCCAACAAATTACTAGCCTTGAACTAGGCTGGGCTGTGTTTACTATTCATTGCGTTTGTAGCTTGTGTCCCAACAATGCCACTGAGATGTTGCATTGCTTTTGAATTGTGCTCTACCAGGTAACACAAGTACTCTGGTGTACAATACTTCTACAGAAGATAATACTCACCCAAAACAGATCGTCTCTTTCTCTTTAATCCTGTGCCGGATGGGTTTTCTTCAGATCCACCAGAAAATTCACAAATAGACTGACTGCCTGCAAGGATAGCGGCTGCTGCTGCTGCGGCTTGTGAGCAGCAAGTGAACTAAATGACGGATGCAGCGGCGAGATCAGAATGCTCGCTGCTGATCGTTAAAGCGCATTCTTGTCTCTTAGGCATGTCGCTGGCGTTGCTGACTTCAGAAGCTGTGAGGAAAAGAAATCAATTAAGATAGGCTTGCTTTAGTAATCATTAATAGGCTATAAAGGAACCCTTTAATAGAACGTGTTCAACTAATGCTGGGTCTGTTTTGAAAAGTCAGAACTCAGAAGTAGTCGCGATTAGAATCAGTATTGTCCCAATAAGTGCGACCCAACAAATGCTGTTCAAAAAATAAGCCTGGCTGCAATGTCCCAATAAATGCCCAACAAATTACTAGCCTTGAACTAGGCTGGGCTGTGTTTACTATTCATTGCGTTTGTAGCTTGTGTCCCAACAATGCCACTGAGATGTTGCATTGCTTTTGAATTGTGCTCTACCAGGTAACACAAGTACTCTGGTGTACAATACTTCTACAGAAGATAATACTCACCCAAAACAGATCGTCTCTTTCTCTTTAATCCTGTGCCGGATGGGTTTTCTTCAGATCCACCAGAAAATTCACAAATAGACTGACTGCCTGCAAGGATAGCGGCTGCTGCTGCTGCTGCTGCTGCTGCTGCGGCTTGTGAGCAGCAAGTGAACTAAATGACGGATGCAGCGGCGAGATCAGAATGCTCGCTGCTGATCGTTAAAGCGCATTCTTGTCTCTTAGGCATGTCGCTGGCGTTGCTGACTTCAGAAGCTGTGAGGAAAAGAAATCAATTAAGATAGGCTTGCTTTAGTAATCATTAATAGGCTATAAAGGAACCCTTTAATAGAACGTGTTCAACTAATGCTGGGTCTGTTTTGAAAAGTCAGAACTCAGAAGTAGTCGCGATTAGAATCAGTATTGTCCCAATAAGTGCGACCCAACAAATGCTGTTCAAAAAATAAGCCTGGCTGCAATGTCCCAATAAATGCCCAACAAATTACTAGCCTTGAACTAGGCTGGGCTGTGTTTACTATTCATTGCGTTTGTAGCTTGTGTCCCAACAATGCCACTGAGATGTTGCATTGCTTTTGAATTGTGCTCTACCAGGTAACACAAGTACTCTGGTGTACAATACTTCTACAGAAGATAATACTCACCCAAAACAGATCGTCTCTTTCTCTTTAATCCTGTGCCGGATGGGTTTTCTTCAGATCCACCAGAAAATTCACAAATAGACTGACTGCCTGCAAGGATAGCGGCTGCTGCTGCTGCGGCTTGTGAGCAGCAAGTGAACTAAATGACGGATGCAGCGGCGAGATCAGAATGCTCGCTGCTGATCGTTAAAGCGCATTCTTGTCTCTTAGGCATGTCGCTGGCGTTGCTGACTTCAGAAGCTGTGAGGAAAAGAAATCAATTAAGATAGGCTTGCTTTAGTAATCATTAATAGGCTATAAAGAACCCTTTAATAGAACGTGTTCAACTAATGCTGGGTCTGTTTTGAAAAGTCAGAACTCAGAAGTAGTCGCGATTAGAATCAGTATTGTCCCAATAAGTGCGACCCAACAAATGCTGTTCAAAAAATAAGCCTGGCTGCAATGTCCCAATAAATGCCCAACAAATTACTAGCCTTGAACTAGGCTGGGCTGTGTTTACTATTCATTGCGTTTGTAGCTTGTGTCCCAACAATGCCACTGAGATGTTGCATTGCTTTTGAATTGTGCTCTACCAGGTAACACAAGTACTCTGGTGTACAATACTTCTACAGAAGATAATACTCACCCAAAACAGATCGTCTCTTTCTCTTTAATCCTGTGCCGGATGGGTTTTCTTCAGATCCACCAGAAAATTCACAAATAGACTGACTGCCTGCAAGGATAGCGGCTGCTGCTGCTGCGGCTTGTGAGCAGCAAGTGAACTAAATGACGGATGCAGCGGCGAGATCAGAATGCTCGCTGCTGATCGTTAAAGCGCATTCTTGTCTCTTAGGCATGTCGCTGGCGTTGCTGACTTCAGAAGCTGTGAGGAAAAGAAATCAATTAAGATAGGCTTGCTTTAGTAATCATTAATAGGCTATAAAGGAACCCTTTAATAGAACGTGTTCAACTAATGCTGGGTCTGTTTTGAAAAGTCAGAACTCAGAAGTAGTCGCGATTAGAATCAGTATTGTCCCAATAAGTGCGACCCAACAAATGCTGTTCAAAAAATAAGCCTGGCTGCAATGTCCCAATAAATGCCCAACAAATTACTAGCCTTGAACTAGGCTGGGCTGTGTTTACTATTCATTGCGTTTGTAGCTTGTGTCCCAACAATGCCACTGAGATGTTGCATTGCTTTTGAATTGTGCTCTACCAGGTAACACAAGTACTCTGGTGTACAATACTTCTACAGAGATAATACTCACCCAAAACAGATCGTCTCTTTCTCTTTAATCCTGTGCCGGATGGGTTTTCTTCAGATCCACCAGAAAATTCACAAATAGACTGACTGCCTGCAAGGATAGCGGCTGCTGCTGCTGCTGCTGCTGCTGCTGCAGCAAGTGAACTAAATGACGGATGCAGCGGCGAGATCAGAATGCTCGCTGCTGATCGTTAAAGCGCATTCTTGTCTCTTAGGCATGTCGCTGGCGTTGCTGACTTCAGAAGCTGTGAGGAAAAGAAATCAATTAAGATAGGCTTGCTTTAGTAATCATTAATAGGCTATAAAGGAACCCTTTAATAGAACGTGTTCAACTAATGCTGGGTCTGTTTTGAAAAGTCAGAACTCAGAAGTAGTCGCGATTAGAATCAGTATTGTCCCAATAAGTGCGACCCAACAAATGCTGTTCAAAAAATAAGCCTGGCTGCAATGTCCCAATAAATGCCCAACAAATTACTAGCCTTGAACTAGGCTGGGCTGTGTTTACTATTCATTGCGTTTGTAGCTTGTGTCCCAACAATGCCACTGAGATGTTGCATTGCTTTTGAATTGTGCTCTACCAGGTAACACAAGTACTCTGGTGTACAATACTTCTACAGCAGATAATACTCACCCAAAACAGATCGTCTCTTTCTCTTTAATCCTGTGCCGGATGGGTTTTCTTCAGATCCACCAGAAAATTCACAAATAGACTGACTGCCTGCAAGGATAGCGGCTGCTGCTGCTGCGGCTTGTGAGCAGCAAGTGAACTAAATGACGGATGCAGCGGCGAGATCAGAATGCTCGCTGCTGATCGTTAAAGCGCATTCTTGTCTCTTAGGCATGTCGCTGGCGTTGCTGACTTCAGAAGCTGTGAGGAAAAGAAATCAATTAAGATAGGCTTGCTTTAGTAATCATTAATAGGCTATAAAGAACCCTTTAATAGAACGTGTTCAACTAATGCTGGGTCTGTTTTGAAAAGTCAGAACTCAGAAGTAGTCGCGATTAGAATCAGTATTGTCCCAATAAGTGCGACCCAACAAATGCTGTTCAAAAAATAAGCCTGGCTGCAATGTCCCAATAAATGCCCAACAAATTACTAGCCTTGAACTAGGCTGGGCTGTGTTTACTATTCATTGCGTTTGTAGCTTGTGTCCCAACAATGCCACTGAGATGTTGCATTGCTTTTGAATTGTGCTCTACCAGGTAACACAAGTACTCTGGTGTACAATACTTCTACAGAAGATAATACTCACCCAAAACAGATCGTCTCTTTCTCTTTAATCCTGTGCCGGACGGGTTTTCTTCAGATCCACCAGAAAATTCACAAATAGACTGACTGCCTGCACGGATAGCGGCTGCTGCTGCTGCGGCTTGTGAGCAGCAAGTGAACTAAATGACGGATGCAGCGGCGAGATCAGAATGCTCGCTGCTGATCGTTAAAGCGCATTCTTGTCTCTTAGGCATGTCGCTGGCGTTGCTGACTTCAGAAGCTGTGAGGAAAAGAAATCAATTAAGATAGGCTTGCTTTAGTAATCATTAATAGGCTATAAAGAACCCTTTAATAGAACGTGTTCAACTAATGCTGGGTCTGTTTTGAAAAGTCAGAACTCAGAAGTAGTCGCGATTAGAATCAGTATTGTCCCAATAAGTGCGACCCAACAAATGCTGTTCAAAAAATAAGCCTGGCTGCAATGTCCCAATAAATGCCCAACAAATTACTAGCCTTGAACTAGGCTGGGCTGTGTTTACTATTCATTGCGTTTGTAGCTTGTGTCCCAACAATGCCACTGAGATGTTGCATTGCTTTTGAATTGTGCTCTACCAGGTAACACAAGTACTCTGGTGTACAATACTTCTACAGAGATAATACTCACCCAAAACAGATCGTCTCTTTCTCTTTAATCCTGTGCCGGACGGGTTTTCTTCAGATCCACCAGAAAATTCACAAATAGACTGACTGCCTGCACGGATAGCGGCTGCTGCTGCTGCGGCTTGTGAGCAGCAAGTGAACTAAATGACGGATGCAGCGGCGAGATCAGAATGCTCGCTGCTGATCGTTAAAGCGCATTCTTGTCTCTTAGGCATGTCGCTGGCGTTGCTGACTTCAGAAGCTGTGAGGAAAAGAAATCAATTAAGATAGGCTTGCTTTAGTAATCATTAATAGGCTATAAAGGAACCCTTTAATAGAACGTGTTCAACTAATGCTGGGTCTGTTTTGAAAAGTCAGAACTCAGAAGTAGTCGCGATTAGAATCAGTATTGTCCCAATAAGTGCGACCCAACAAATGCTGTTCAAAAAATAAGCCTGGCTGCAATGTCCCAATAAATGCCCAACAAATTACTAGCCTTGAACTAGGCTGGGCTGTGTTTACTATTCATTGCGTTTGTAGCTTGTGTCCCAACAATGCCACTGAGATGTTGCATTGCTTTTGAATTGTGCTCTACCAGGTAACACAAGTACTCTGGTGTACAATACTTCTACAGCAGATAATACTCACCCAAAACAGATCGTCTCTTTCTCTTTAATCCTGTGCCGGACGGGTTTTCTTCAGATCCACCAGAAAATTCACAAATAGACTGACTGCCTGCAGGATAGCGGCTGCTGCTGCTGCGGCTTGTGAGCAGCAAGTGAACTAAATGACGGATGCAGCGGCGAGATCAGAATGCTCGCTGCTGATCGTTAAAGCGCATTCTTGTCTCTTAGGCATGTCGCTGGCGTTGCTGACTTCAGAAGCTGTGAGGAAAAGAAATCAATTAAGATAGGCTTGCTTTAGTAATCATTAATAGGCTATAAAGGAACCCTTTAATAGAACGTGTTCAACTAATGCTGGGTCTGTTTTGAAAAGTCAGAACTCAGAAGTAGTCGCGATTAGAATCAGTATTGTCCCAATAAGTGCGACCCAACAAATGCTGTTCAAAAAATAAGCCTGGCTGCAATGTCCCAATAAATGCCCAACAAATTACTAGCCTTGAACTAGGCTGGGCTGTGTTTACTATTCATTGCGTTTGTAGCTTGTGTCCCAACAATGCCACTGAGATGTTGCATTGCTTTTGAATTGTGCTCTACCAGGTAACACAAGTACTCTGGTGTACAATACTTCTACAGAAGATAATACTCACCCAAAACAGATCGTCTCTTTCTCTTTAATCCTGTGCCGGACGGGTTTTCTTCAGATCCACCAGAAAATTCACAAATAGACTGACTGCCTGCACGGATAGCGGCTGCTGCTGCTGCGGCTTGTGAGCAGCAAGTGAACTAAATGACGGATGCAGCGGCGAGATCAGAATGCTCGCTGCTGATCGTTAAAGCGCATTCTTGTCTCTTAGGCATGTCGCTGGCGTTGCTGACTTCAGAAGCTGTGAGGAAAAGAAATCAATTAAGATAGGCTTGCTTTAGTAATCATTAATAGGCTATAAAGGAACCCTTTAATAGAACGTGTTCAACTAATGCTGGGTCTGTTTTGAAAAGTCAGAACTCAGAAGTAGTCGCGATTAGAATCAGTATTGTCCCAATAAGTGCGACCCAACAAATGCTGTTCAAAAAATAAGCCTGGCTGCAATGTCCCAATAAATGCCCAACAAATTACTAGCCTTGAACTAGGCTGGGCTGTGTTTACTATTCATTGCGTTTGTAGCTTGTGTCCCAACAATGCCACTGAGATGTTGCATTGCTTTTGAATTGTGCTCTACCAGGTAACACAAGTACTCTGGTGTACAATACTTCTACAGCAGATAATACTCACCCAAAACAGATCGTCTCTTTCTCTTTAATCCTGTGCCGGACGGGTTTTCTTCAGATCCACCAGAAAATTCACAAATAGACTGACTGCCTGCAAGGATAGCGGCTGCTGCTGCTGCGGCTTGTGAGCAGCAAGTGAACTAAATGACGGATGCAGCGGCGAGATCAGAATGCTCGCTGCTGATCGTTAAAGCGCATTCTTGTCTCTTAGGCATGTCGCTGGCGTTGCTGACTTCAGAAGCTGTGAGGAAAAGAAATCAATTAAGATAGGCTTGCTTTAGTAATCATTAATAGGCTATAAAGGAACCCTTTAATAGAACGTGTTCAACTAATGCTGGGTCTGTTTTGAAAAGTCAGAACTCAGAAGTAGTCGCGATTAGAATCAGTATTGTCCCAATAAGTGCGACCCAACAAATGCTGTTCAAAAAATAAGCCTGGCTGCAATGTCCCAATAAATGCCCAACAAATTACTAGCCTTGAACTAGGCTGGGCTGTGTTTACTATTCATTGCGTTTGTAGCTTGTGTCCCAACAATGCCACTGAGATGTTGCATTGCTTTTGAATTGTGCTCTACCAGGTAACACAAGTACTCTGGTGTACAATACTTCTACAGAGATAATACTCACCCAAAACAGATCGTCTCTTTCTCTTTAATCCTGTGCCGGACGGGTTTTCTTCAGATCCACCAGAAAATTCACAAATAGACTGACTGCCTGCACGGATAGCGGCTGCTGCTGCTGCGGCTTGTGAGCAGCAAGTGAACTAAATGACGGATGCAGCGGCGAGATCAGAATGCTCGCTGCTGATCGTTAAAGCGCATTCTTGTCTCTTAGGCATGTCGCTGGCGTTGCTGACTTCAGAAGCTGTGAGGAAAAGAAATCAATTAAGATAGGCTTGCTTTAGTAATCATTAATAGGCTATAAAGGAACCCTTTAATAGAACGTGTTCAACTAATGCTGGGTCTGTTTTGAAAAGTCAGAACTCAGAAGTAGTCGCGATTAGAATCAGTATTGTCCCAATAAGTGCGACCCAACAAATGCTGTTCAAAAAATAAGCCTGGCTGCAATGTCCCAATAAATGCCCAACAAATTACTAGCCTTGAACTAGGCTGGGCTGTGTTTACTATTCATTGCGTTTGTAGCTTGTGTCCCAACAATGCCACTGAGATGTTGCATTGCTTTTGAATTGTGCTCTACCAGGTAACACAAGTACTCTGGTGTACAATACTTCTACAGCAGATAATACTCACCCAAAACAGATCGTCTCTTTCTCTTTAATCCTGTGCCGGACGGGTTTTCTTCAGATCCACCAGAAAATTCACAAATAGACTGACTGCCTGCACGGATAGCGGCTGCTGCTGCTGCTGCTGCTGCTGTTGTGAGCAGCAAGTGAACTAAATGACGGATGCAGCGGCGAGATCAGAATGCTCGCTGCTGATCGTTAAAGCGCATTCTTGTCTCTTAGGCATGTCGCTGGCGTTGCTGACTTCAGAAGCTGTGAGGAAAAGAAATCAATTAAGATAGGCTTGCTTTAGTAATCATTAATAGGCTATAAAGGAACCCTTTAATAGAACGTGTTCAACTAATGCTGGGTCTGTTTTGAAAAGTCAGAACTCAGAAGTAGTCGCGATTAGAATCAGTATTGTCCCAATAAGTGCGACCCAACAAATGCTGTTCAAAAAATAAGCCTGGCTGCAATGTCCCAATAAATGCCCAACAAATTACTAGCCTTGAACTAGGCTGGGCTGTGTTTACTATTCATTGCGTTTGTAGCTTGTGTCCCAACAATGCCACTGAGATGTTGCATTGCTTTTGAATTGTGCTCTACCAGTAACACAAGTACTCTGGTGTACAATACTTCTACAGCAGATAATACTCACCCAAAACAGATCGTCTCTTTCTCTTTAATCCTGTGCCGGACGGGTTTTCTTCAGATCCACCAGAAAATTCACAAATAGACTGACTGCCTGCACGGATAGCGGCTGCTGCTGCTGCGGCTTGTGAGCAGCAAGTGAACTAAATGACGGATGCAGCGGCGAGATCAGAATGCTCGCTGCTGATCGTTAAAGCGCATTCTTGTCTCTTAGGCATGTCGCTGGCGTTGCTGACTTCAGAAGCTGTGAGGAAAAGAAATCAATTAAGATAGGCTTGCTTTAGTAATCATTAATAGGCTATAAAGGAACCCTTTAATAGAACGTGTTCAACTAATGCTGGGTCTGTTTTGAAAAGTCAGAACTCAGAAGTAGTCGCGATTAGAATCAGTATTGTCCCAATAAGTGCGACCCAACAAATGCTGTTCAAAAAATAGGCCTGGCTGCAATGTCCCAATAAATGCCCAACAAATTACTAGCCTTGAGCTAGGCTGGGCTGTGTTTACTATTCATTGCGTTTGTAGCTTGTGTCCCAACAATGCCACTAAGATGTTGCATTGCTTTTGAATTGTGCTCTACCAGTAACACAAGTACTCTGGTGTACAATACTTCTACAGCAGATAATACTCACCCAAAACAGATCGTCTCTTTCTCTTTAATCCTGTGCCGGACGGGTTTTCTTCAGATCCACCAGAAAATTCACAAATAGACTGACTGCCTGCACGGATAGCGGCTGCTGCTGCTGCGGCTTGTTGTGAGCAGCAAGTGAACTAAATGACGGATGCAGCGGCGAGATCAGAATGCTCGCTGCTGATCGTTAAAGCGCATTCTTGTCTCTTAGGCATGTCGCTGGCGTTGCTGACTTCAGAAGCTGCGAGGAAAAGAAATCAATTAAGATAGGCTTGCTTTAGTAATCATTAATAGGCTATAAAGGAACCCTTTAATAGAACGTGTTCAACTAATGCTGGGTCTGTTTTGAAAAGTCAGAACTCAGAAGTAGTCGCGATTAGAATCAGTATTGTCCCAATAAGTGCGACCCAACAAATGCTGTTCAAAAAATAAGGCCTGGCTGCAATGTCCCAATAAATGCCCAACAAATTACTAGCCTTGAGCTAGGCTGGGCTGTGTTTACTATTCATTGCGTTTGTAGCTTGTGTCCCAACAATGCCACTGAGATTGTTGCATTGCTTTTGAATTGTGCTCTACCAGGTAACACAAGTACTCTGGTGTACAATACTTCTACAGCAGATAATACTCACCCAAAACAGATCGTCTCTTTCTCTTTAATCCTGTGCCGGACGGGTTTTCTTCAGATCCACCAGAAAATTCACAAATAGACTGACTGCCTGCACGGATAGCGGCTGCTGCTGCTGCGGCTTGTGAGCAGCAAGTGAACCAAATGACGGATGCAGCGGCGAGATCAGAATGCTCGCTGCTGATCGTTAAAGCGCATTCTTGTCTCTTAGGCATGTCGCTGGCGTTGCTGACTTCAGAAGCTGCGAGGAAAAGAAATCAATTAAGATAGGCTTGCTTTAGTAATCATTAATAGGCTATAAAGGAACCCTTTAATAGAACGTGTTCAACTAATGCTGGGTCTGTTTTGAAAAGTCAGAACTCAGAAGTAGTCGCGATTAGAATCAGTATTGTCCCAATAAGTGCGACCCAACAAATGCTGTTCAAAAAATAGGCCTGGCTGCAATGTCCCAATAAATGCCCAACAAATTACTAGCCTTGAGCTAGGCTGGGCTGTGTTTACTATTCATTGCGTTTGTAGCTTGTGTCCCAACAATGCCACTGAGATTGTTGCATTGCTTTTGAATTGTGCTCTACCAAGTAACACAAGTACTCTGGTGTACAATACTTCTACAGCAGATAATACTCACCCAAAACAGATCGTCTCTTTCTCTTTAATCCTGTGCCGGACGGGTTTTCTTCAGATCCACCAGAAAATTCACAAATAGACTGACTGCCTGCACGGATAGCGGCTGCTGCTGCTGCGGCTTGTGAGCAGCAAGTGAACCAAATGACGGATGCAGCGGCGAGATCAGAATGCTCGCTGCTGATCGTTAAAGCGCATTCTTGTCTCTTAGGCATGTCGCTGGCGTGGCTGACTTCAGAATCTGCGAGGAAAAGAAATCAATTAAGATAGGCTTGCTTTAGTAATCATTAATAGGCTATAAAGGAACCCTTTAATAGAACGTGTTCAACTAATGCTGGGTCTGTTTTGAAAAGTCAGAACTCAGAAGTAGTCGCGATTAGAATCAGTATTGTCCCAATAAGTGCGACCCAACAAATGCTGTTCAAAAAATAGCCTGGCTGCAATGTCCCAATAAATGCCCAACAAATTACTAGCCTTGAGCTAGGCTGGGCTGTGTTTACTATTCATTGCGTTTGTAGCTTGTGTCCCAACAATGCCACTGAGATTGTTGCATTGCTTTTGAATTGTGCTCTACCAGGTAACACAAGTACTCTGGTGTACAATACTTCTACAGCAGATAATACTCACCCAAAACAGATCGTCTCTTTCTCTTTAATCCTGTGCCGGACGGGTTTTCTTCAGATCCACCAGAAAATTCACAAATAGACTGACTGCCTGCACGGATAGCGCTGCTGCTGCTGCTGCGGCTTGTGAGCAGCAAGTGAACCAAATGACGGATGCAGCGGCGAGATCAGAATGCTCGCTGCTGATCGTTAAAGCGCATTCTTGTCTCTTAGGCATGTCGCTGGCGTGGCTGACTTCAGAATCTGCGAGGAAAAGAAATCAATTAAGATAGGCTTGCTTTAGTAATCATTAATAGGCTATAAAGGAACCCTTTAATAGAACGTGTTCAACTAATGCTGGGTCTGTTTTGAAAAGTCAGAACTCAGAAGTAGTCGCGATTAGAATCAGTATTGTCCCAATAAGTGCGACCCAACAAATGCTGTTCAAAAAATAGGCCTGGCTGCAATGTCCCAATAAATGCCCAACAAATTACTAGCCTTGAGCTAGGCTGGGCTGTGTTTACTATTCATTGCGTTTGTAGCTTGTGTCCCAACAATGCCACTGAGATTGTTGCATTGCTTTTGAATTGTGCTCTACCAGTAACACAAGTACTCTGGTGTACAATACTTCTACAGCAGATAATACTCACCCAAAACAGATCGTCTCTTTCTCTTTAATCCTGTGCCGGACGGGTTTTCTTCAGATCCACCAGAAAATTCACAAATAGACTGACTGCCTGCACGGATAGCGGCTGCTGCTGCTGCGGCTTGTGAGCAGCAAGTGAACCAAATGACGGATGCAGCGGCGAGATCAGAATGCTCGCTGCTGATCGTTAAAGCGCATTCTTGTCTCTTAGGCATGTCGCTGGCGTGGCTGACTTCAGAATCTGCGAGGAAAAGAAATCAATTAAGATAGGCTTGCTTTAGTAATCATTAATAGGCTATAAAGGAACCCTTTAATAGAACGTGTTCAACTAATGCTGGGTCTGTTTTGAAAAGTCAGAACTCAGAAGTAGTCGCGATTAGAATCAGTATTGTCCCAATAAGTGCGACCCAACAAATGCTGTTCAAAAAATAGGCCTGGCTGCAATGTCCCAATAAATGCCCAACAAATTACTAGCCTTGAGCTAGGCTGGGCTGTGTTTACTATTCATTGCGTTTGTAGCTTGTGTCCCAACAATGCCACTGAGATTGTTGCATTGCTTTTGAATTGTGCTCTACCAAGTAACACAAGTACTCTGGTGTACAATACTTCTACAGCAGATAATACTCACCCAAAACAGATCGTCTCTTTCTCTTTAATCCTGTGCCGGACGGGTTTTCTTCAGATCCACCAGAAAATTCACAAATAGACTGACTGCCTGCACGGATAGCGGCTGCTGCTGCTGCGGCTTGTGAGCAGCAAGTGAACCAAATGACGGATGCAGCGGCGAGATCAGAATGCTCGCTGCTGATCGTTAAAGCGCATTCTTGTCTCTTAGGCATGTCGCTGGCGTGGCTGACTTCAGAATCTGCGAGGAAAAGAAATCAATTAAGATAGGCTTGCTTTAGTAATCATTAATAGGCTATAAAGGAACCCTTTAATAGAACGTGTTCAACTAATGCTGGGTCTGTTTTGAAAAGTCAGAACTCAGAAGTAGTCGCGATTAGAATCAGTATTGTCCCAATAAGTGCGACCCAACAAATGCTGTTCAAAAAATAGGCCTGGCTGCAATGTCCCAATAAATGCCCAACAAATTACTAGCCTTGAGCTAGGCTGGGCTGTGTTTACTATTCAATGCGTTTGTAGCTTGTGTCCCAACAATGCCACTGAGATTGTTGCATTGCTTTTGAATTGTGCTCTACCAAGTAACACAAGTACTCTGGTGTACAATACTTCTACAGCAGATAATACTCACCCAAAACAGATCGTCTCTTTCTCTTTAATCCTGTGCCGGACGGGTTTTCTTCAGATCCACCAGAAAATTCACAAATAGACTGACTGCCTGCACGGATAGCGGCTGCTGCTGCTGCGGCTTGTGAGCAGCAAGTGAACCAAATGACGGATGCAGCGGCGAGATCAGAATGCTCGCTGCTGATCGTTAAAGCGCATTCTTGTCTCTTAGGCATGTCGCTGGCGTGGCTGACTTCAGAATCTGCGAGGAAAGAAATCAATTAAGATAGGCTTGCTTTAGTAATCATTAATAGGCTATAAAGGAACCCTTTAATAGAACGTGTTCAACTAATGCTGGGTCTGTTTTGAAAAGTCAGAACTCAGAAGTAGTCGCGATTAGAATCAGTATTGTCCCAATAAGTGCGACCCAACAAATGCTGTTCAAAAAATAGGCCTGGCTGCAATGTCCCAATAAATGCCCAACAAATTACTAGCCTTGAGCTAGGCTGGGCTGTGTTTACTATTCAATGCGTTTGTAGCTTGTGTCCCAACAATGCCACTGAGATTGTTGCATTGCTTTTGAATTGTGCTCTACCAAGTAACACAAGTACTCTGGTGTACAATACTTCTACAGCAGATAATACTCACCCAAAACAGATCGTCTCTTTCTCTTTAATCCTGTGCCGGACGGGTTTTCTTCAGATCCACCAGAAAATTCACAAAGAGACTGACTGCCTGCACGGATAGCGGCTTGCTGCTGCTGCGGCTTGTGAGCAGCAAGTGAACCAAATGACGGATGCAGCGGCGAGATCAGAATGCTCGCTGCTGATCGTTAAAGCGCATTCTTGTCTCTTAGGCATGTCGCTGGCGTGGCTGACTTCAGAATCTGCGAGGAAAAGAAATCAATTAAGATAGGCTTGCCTTTAGTAATCATTAATAGGCTATAAAGGAACCCTTTAATAGAACGTGTTCAACTAATGCTGGGTCTGTTTTGAAAAGTCAGAACTCAGAAGTAGTCGCGATTAGAATCAGTATTGTCCCAATAAGTGCGACCCAACAAATGCTGTTCAAAAAATAGGCCTGGCTGCAATGTCCAATAAATGCCCAACAAATTACTAGCCTTGAGCTAGGCTGGGCTGTGTTTACTATTCAATGCGTTTGTAGCTTGTGTCCCAACAATGCCACTGAGATTGTTGCATTGCTTTTGAATTGTGCTCTACCAAGTAACACAAGTACTCTGGTGTACAATACTTCTACAGCAGATAATACTCACCCAAAACAGATCGTCTCTTTCTCTTTAATCCTGTGCCGGACGGGTTTTCTTCAGATCCACCAGAAAATTCACAAATAGACTGACTGCCTGCACGGATAGCGGCTGCTGCTGCTGCGGCTTGTGAGCAGCAAGTGAACCAAATGACGGATGCAGCGGCGAGATCAGAATGCTCGCTGCTGATCGTTAAAGCGCATTCTTGTCTCTTAGGCATGTCGCTGGCGTGGCTGACTTCAGAATCTGCGAGGAAAAGAAATCAATTAAGATAGGCTTGCTTTAGTAATCATTAATAGGCTATAAAGGAACCCTTTAATAGAACGTGTTCAACTAATGCTGGGTCTGTTTTGAAAAGTCAGAACTCAGAAGTAGTCGCGATTAGAATCAGTATTGTCCCAATAAGTGCGACCCAACAAATGCTGTTCAAAAAATAGGCCTGGCTGCAATGTCCCAATAAATGCCCAACAAATTACTAGCCTTGAGCTAGGCTGGGCTGTGTTTACTATTCAATGCGTTTGTAGCTTGTGTCCCAACAATGCCACTGAGATTGTTGCATTGCTTTTGAATTGTGCTCTACCAAGTAACACAAGTACTCTGGTGTACAATACTTCTACAGCAGATAATACTCACCCAAAACAGATCGTCTCTTTCTCTTTAATCCTGTGCCGGACGGGTTTTCTTCAGATCCACCAGAAAATTCACAAAGAGACTGACTGCCTGCACGGATAGCGGCTGCTGCTGCTGCGGCTTGTGAGCAGCAAGTGAACCAAATGACGGATGCAG
>NIVC01004528.1:0-43240 GCA_002269645.1 Macrostomum lignano
GATCATTTGGAGCGCATGACTACCTGGTCATGGTCAGGCAGTTTACACACTGTTAATATGGTCTTGAGTGTGTACACGGAATTAAACCTAAAT
Organism: Macrostomum lignano; assembly: GCA_002269645.1. Classification (NCBI taxonomy): domain Eukaryota; kingdom Metazoa; phylum Platyhelminthes; family Macrostomidae; genus Macrostomum; species Macrostomum lignano. Next base: position 94 of record NIVC01004528.1, read on the forward strand.
CAATGATTCGAGTGAAAATCTTTCGACTGGAAATAAAGCGACTGGAAATCAAGCGACTGGAGATCAAGCGACTGGAAATCCAACGACTGAAAATCAAGTGACTGAAAATCCAACGACTGAAAATCCAACGACTGGAAATAAAGCGACTGGAAATCAAGCGACTGGAAATCAAGCGACTGGAAATCAAGCGACTGGAAATCAAGCGACTGGAAATCAAGCGACTGTAAATCAAGCGACTGTAAATCAAAGCGACTGGAAATCAAGCGACTGGAAATCAAGCGACTGGAAATCAAGCGACTGGAAATCAAGCGACTGGAAATCAAGCGACTGGAAATCAAGCGACTGGAAATCAAGCGACTGGAAATCAAGCGACTGGAAATCAAGCGACTGGAAATCAAGCGACTGGAAATCAAGCGACTGGAAATCAAGCAACTGGAAATCAAGCACTGGAAATCAAGCTACTGGAAATAAAGCGACTGGAGATCAAGCAACTGGAAATCAAGCGACTGGAAATCAAGCGACTGGAAAACAAGCGACTGGAAATCAAGCGACTGGAAATCAAGCTACTGGAAATAAAGCGACTGGAGATCAAGCAACTGGAAATCAAGCGACTGGAAAACAAGCGACTGGAAATCAAGCGACTGGAAATCAAGCGACTGGAAATCCAAGCGACTGGAAATCAAGCTACTGGAAATAAGCGACTGGAAATCAAGCGACTGGAAATCAAGCGACTGGAAATCAAGCGACTGGAAATCAAGCGACTGGAAATCAAGCGACTGGAAATCAAGCGGCTCTTTGTAAGCTGAAGTTTCAATCTGGGAAAGAAATGCTGAATGTTGTAAAATGTAAGAATAGGAGATCCAATTAATTGGTTATTTCTTGAGTTCCGACTTTCGTTCCCAGCTCTTCCGTTCTCCATAGCGCTTTGAGTAGTCATTGAGCCCCAAAGAAGCTAACCTACATTGAAGAAAAGATGTTTTGAGATTCTTGCGATTTCGAATTTAAATTTTAATTCGAACGACTATATACAATGCTCGGGCCATTATTCGCTTTGGTTCTACTGTCAGTAGCTGAAACTCGAACGTAATTTATTCACGAAATGGTTTCTACCCCAATCAGTTTCAAATTACCAGAGCCAGAGTAGATGCCAAGTCAAGGCAAGCCGTCCCTGGACGAGTCCGCCTCTTCTGGGACAGCTCGCGTCAGAGGATTTCTGGCTTGGTTTTTTGAAATTTAATTTGACAGAAATAAGAAACTTTGACGGTCAAACTTTGCGCAGCTGCGACGAAATTCCCAGATACGATGATTTATTCATTCACTAGGAATTCGGTTGGGCAAAGCACAGTAAAGAAGTGCGGCCAGCAACAGGCTTCTTACTTTACTTCGGAACACAGTTCTCTGAGCTGTTGTGAGTATACAAGATAGTGTTCTCATGTCAAACGGTATTCACTATTGTGCTCAAAGGCAATTGCAAGCCAACTGGCCTACATAGTAACAAAAGCTGAGCCAGTAGAAACAATGCTGCACCTGTCAACACCGCGGCCTCATAGTTGTTCGGGTCGGGAGAACAGCTGCTTGTTGACATTGGCGCCGCTGGTGGCTGCATTCCTGAGTTGCATGGTGAAACAGGTAAGAAAAGAATGCACCGACATGCTGTAGTCAAGGTCAAGTGCGTCAATTGTAGGAAGATGTGCTCACAATGAATGCCTCAATGAACTCTAACGTAGAGCATGAATTTCATCCTAAAGCATAAATATTCGATGCTCGAGAAACTATAATTGAGATGCCCCTAACCCTGTCTTTCCCAGATCCCAGATCTCAAATCCTCGCCAGCCCTTAAGTACGTATAATGATCGAAACTTTATAGGCTTCTCGTGAGGCTCCAATGCCGAGCGTCGGTCTCAGACTAGATGAGAGCTTCCTCACCATTATTATTATTATCACTATTACACCTGCCCTAATGGCCAGATGTGCAACCGACAGCTCAGCCGCAGCTATTGCGCGGCGCATTGATGAAGGCCGCGTACGGCTGTTCAGTCCAAGAACTGGGGGTCGCCACACACCCTCAATTATCCCAGCTAATGCTGGCAACCATTTTACAGCTGGGTGAACTGAAGCAATGCAGAGTTAAGTGTCTTGCTCAAGAACGCAAATTGTTCCAGTGGGATCGAGAATCGAACCCCCGACCTTTAAGTCATGAGTCTGACGCTCTAAACACTGGGCTACAGCCTCTTCTATTGTCTCAGAAGAATTCAACGGATCCTGATTGACCTAATAACACTTGCTAACTACGAATCGATCTGAACTCATGGGGGCGGGCGGAATTCCTAGCTAAACAGAGCCTTGAATGACTCAAGTGAGTTCAGTCAAGCCGATATAGATTCAAACCGCAGATTCTGTTATGATGAGAGCGGCCTCTGGAGCATACATACAGTCCGCTGGTGAATACTGCCAGTTCAAATTGATACTGTGTATTCTGAATATTAAGTGGGAAGCTCCGATTAATTGTAGCGCAGGCTGATAAGCTAATTAATTAATTGGCTTGGCCAACACGAGCCATATTTGCCTGGCGGCCGCATTGCTTTTCGGTGAATAGGACAGAAGCTTATTGCCTTCTCTGCCAGTTTGACCTAGCTTCCTCTAGCACCTGTGCTAGCCTCCATTGGCTTCCTCTAGCACCTGTGCTAGCCTCCATTGGCTTCCTCTAGCACCTGTGCTAGCCTCCATTGGCTTCATCTAGCACCTGTGCTAGCCTCCATTGGCTTCCTCTAGCACCTGTGCTAGCCTCCATTGGCTTCCTCTAGCACCTGTGCTAGCCTCTATTGGCTTCCTCTAGCACCTGTGCTAGCCTCTATTGGCTTCCTCTAGCACCTGTGCTAGCCTCTATTGGCTTCCTCTAGCACCTGTGCTAGCCTCTATTGGCTTCCTCTAGCACCTGTGCTAGCCTCTATTGGCTTCCTCTAGCACCTGTGCTAGCCTCCATTGGCTTCCTCTAGCACCTGTGCTAGCCTCCATTGGCTTCCTCTAGCACCTGTGCTAGCCTCCATTGGCTTCCTCTAGCACCTGTGCTAGCTTCCATTGGCTTCCTCTAGCACCTGTGCTAGCCTCCATTGGCTTCCTCTAGCACCTGTGCTAGCCTCTATTGGCTTCCTCTAGCACCTGTGCTAGCCTCCATTGGCTTCCTCTAGCACCTGTGCTAGCCTCCATTGGCTTCCTCTAGCACCTGTGCTAGCCTCCATTGGCTTCCTCTAGCACCTGTGCTAGCCTCCATTGGCTTCCTCTAGCACCTGTGCTAGCCTCCATTGGCTTCCTCTAGCACCTGTGCTTGCTTTCATTGGGCTCAAATTACACCTGTGCCAGCCTGACTAGCCTGAAATGACACCTGTGCTAGCCTGACTGGTCCCATTGACACCTGTGCTAGCCTGACTGGTCCCAATGACACCTGTGTTTGCATCGCATTTATCTATGAATTTACTACAGCTGTCGCATATATCGGGAAAACAAATATGATTGAAAATTCGCACCTTACCGACTTCAAAATCTACGGACTAGCACAGGCCGCACCTGCTCTCTGTCCACTCGCAATGACCCGCGCAGCTGAGAGAGAATTGCCCGCTGCGTGGCGCGTAACGGGAAGCGCAGCACAAGAGGCTGCTTAGCGAGAAGAGCGAGGAACCGCTGCTTGAATTTTCGAATACGCTTCACGCTTAAATTGTAATTCGATTGGACATCCTTGCAGTCTGCTCTCCTTCCCATACTTCTCTATAATGGCACTTCCACTGAATTGCTGAGTTGCCGGAAAAATTCTTACTCTTAGCAGTATTACGCCCGTAGTTGGGCATTACTTGAGCTGTGTGGGGAGACCAGGCTCTCAGATGCAGGGATTGGGAAGCTATGAGCCTTCTTATTCTGAATATGATGGAAAGTATAGCTGAACGATTCTCAAAAACACGTAGATTCTCATAGAGCTGGATAGACAGACAGACAGACAGACAGACAGACAGACAGACAGACAGACAGACAGACAGACAGACAGACAGACAGACAGACAGACAGACAGACAGACAGACAGACAGACAGACAGACAGACAGACACAGGCAGGCATAAAGGCAGCGAAGAGATGCAGATACGGTTTGAGGATTGAAAGCAAGCTTAGTGAGGCTCAGGCACAGATGAAGCTTGTCAGTGCAGTCCGAACCCCTCATTGCTCGTCACAATTGCGATTATTCAAAATTTTCTTCCCCCTCCTCTCCCTCTCCCCGTTCCCTCCTGGCTGCCACAGGCCGGCCTCAATTAGAACAGGGGGCGGAGGATTCCCAAGCCTGGCTTAGCCAAAAAATTTTAAACCAACCAGTGGCAGCCGGCACTGAGTGGCGGACCTGCCGGGCACGGAGGCTTCAGGCGCTATAAAATTATCATTTTATACAGTAGCTGTGAAACCCACATTTTTGAAAGAGTCGGAGAGAGAGAAAAGGAAAGTCAATCCAGCCGGAAGCCGTGTTGCCAGGCAAACAAGGATCTGTCTGGCGCGCAGGAAAGCAGCTCAGTCAAAGCCTGCCTACCAACCAATGATGGCCAGATTTCGCGCACAGGCGAGCCGCGAAGACGGAGCGTTGGAAGACTTTGAGATGCGTGAGTTTTGTGCTGCACGAGTACGTAGGCTAATCCCGAGGCCGGTGCTCAGCTTTAGGGACAGACAGCCTTGCCTGCCTTGAGCAGAATGCAATATAAAGCATCGAATACAGTCCCGGTTAGCCATTGGACTGATGCAATGACGCGCTTTCAAATTTTGATTACTTGTTTAAAATTCAGTCCCGATTCGACGGGGATTTAGTAGGGGGACGATAATTACCGGAATTCTGCTGCTCGATTTTCTGGATTTATGGGCCACATAAAAATTCTGTGCAGCTCTCGTGCTGGAGAAGAGAATTATCTTTAAAGTAGGGGGGGGGGAGTTTAATCCCGACCAGCAGCCTGATGCTTTTCTTCAAGCTTATCTGCCTAATTGCACCAGATGGAGGTAGTGGAACGACCCAGCTCGAGGAAAAGCTGCGTTTTTGTACGCTGCCAGTTGCCCCCATATTTTACCGGCCACACACACGCAGGTCCAGCCTGTCAGACGGGTCACTGGATAAGGCAGGTTTATTGGTCCCAATTAAAAGAAACAAATGCCTATCGCTTATTGAGCAATTAAAAAGCGAGTTATTTTTCTTGCTGTCTAAAACTCAAAACTAGCCGTGATAAATAATTTACTCTGGCAGCAGTAATCACTCCTCCCCCAGTTGAAATTAATTGAGCCAATGGGGAATTGAGGCATGACCAGCGCTGCAGAAAATTTTATGGAAATTCGAGGCCAACAGCTAGCTGCGAGGAGCATATTTGCATGCCTTTTGATGAATTTAGCCCTGGGAAGGGTCGACTTGAAGTTTCGAAATTGAGTGCTTCTTGGACACCAATGCCATCTTGCCATTGGCGCAGGTTTACCAAACGCTACTCTTTCTAATTTTTCACCCCAAAGTCTGCAAGCCTAAAGTGCCAGTGAGTGCACGCACACCTTTCAAGTTTCCAGACTTCCGCGGGATAAAATTTATCACTTATGTGGCATGGGTTTGTGCCGCAGGCGTGGCTTATAGCAATAACTTTTAGCTTGCCCTCGACCACCCTGGAAGCTTTTGCAGCTCAAAATCCAATAGAACAGTTTTATGAGTCTCCACAACAGCGCAGCGCCTGCCATTAGGTGCTCCCTACGTGTGCGGTCTGTCGAACATGATTTATTGAATTAGCATGCGACCAGGCGCTGGAAATTCCTTCGCTTCCGCTGCATCTCCAGGCTCAATGTAATGACAAAATGGAACATCATTGGTCATGAAGCTTAGAGATCTACAGTTCACTTATTATCTAGCCCGCGTTCCTTTTTTCTGTTTCTCTACGGTAATTAAATTTGGTCCATTGGCTGCCGGCCCCAAGGGGTTCGGTCCCTGCTTCTGCTTGTTGCTTTTCTCCCACTATTCAAGGATCTTCAGCTGTCCGGCAATCTGCAAGCTCCGGACGGTTGCCCTCTTCCCTCCTGTCTCCCGAGTCCCAACTCCTCTCTCTGGCTTGTCCGTCTGTCTGTCTCTCTGGCAGCGAATCGTCTATCAGCCAGCTGCCAGGAGAATCGCAATAAATAGTGATAGTTCATTACTAGCAAGGTTACAATGTGCTCCGCTTTGGCTTATCAAAACCACACGGAAACAACAAAACCTAAAAACTTCTCATTCTCTACGCCTGATACGCTTCTGCTCTGTAGGTACACCAACTGTAGTTGCTGTCGTGGTTTTCCCATATGAGCGTAAAACTTTACATCTCCAACAAATTTTAGAAGGCATCGACGAGGACTACCGCAAAGCCTTCCTAGAAGACGAGGCCGAGCAGCAGCAGCCGCTGACCCAGCAAAAGTCATCTGCTGTTTCTGCTAAATCAAAACGTGAGTGTTACGATGGCTTGGTAACGGGTAGATTCTCTGCAGTGCAGGAAAACTATAGCTATAGGTGCTGAAGAGGGCGGATGGTACTTTCTCTAAGAGTTTGACTTGTTGTGTAGAACGTCATGTAAAGGCGATCGCATCGCGTAACAGCTGACGTAGACGGAGGCCAATTAAAGATTCTGACCGACTCCCGCATCTGTTGATGTCTTTGTCAGAAGTAATTTGCGCACAGGCAAACGCCTGGGCGTGGGCCGAAAACGCACACAGCTGCATTTGTCTTCGTTTCTCTATCCGATTGCGGGATCCGATTGACAAGCGGCATGAAAAATATCCCTTGTAGATATTTATCCGACTCCTGAAGTACAACAGACTTACGCTCGTAGTTCTAGTTAACTAGCTCACTTACTGACCTCATGCTCTTCCATCAAAGCAGCGGTATCGATCCAGTAGCTCCGGATGGATGGAGGGATCGGCCGGAGTGGACTGTTGCCAGAAACAGTGCGCCGGATTCATTTTTCTGCTTTTAGTCAATCAATCAGCCTCGTATTCTAACTTATTCCATGGTAAGCCGGCCCGCTCTCCCATTACCTCTTTCCCACCTTCTTGGTGTCTCTAGGAGGTGGCGAAAAGTTTTCCCTGGCGTAGGAGAAGCAGGCGTAGGCCCTTGCACCGCGGCGGATCACCCCGAGGCTCATCCATCAAGCGAGATTATTCCCGTATGCTGTTAAGGCGAGACTTGAGCGGAAGCAGCTAGAAGGGGGCTGAAAGTGCCCGCCCCTCACTGATTGCCGCCTAAGGGGAGCCCAGGCTAGCATGTGGTGAATGCGCGCAACTGTTATTATTTAACATGTGAAGTGTGAAGCCACTTTGTGAGGGTCTTGTTTTGGTGCGCCTCTCCTCTACGCATTGCCAAGCCATAATTTGACGCCCGGGTGAACATTGCGCGCTCAGCGTGAAAGGATTCCACTAAACCAGATGGTGGCTAGTACTAATATATCTAGGATTCGATAGACGCTCTGGTTTGGGATCAGCTGGTTGAACATCTTATTCCGCTTTGCAGTGCCATCCAACAACAACATGGAGGGTCGCAAGACAAGTGCTATGCTTTTCTGCGAGTGCAGCTCCATTCGAGGCATGCCGAAGATTGCCAGATCATCGTCCAGCTTCCTCAGACGGATGTGGCTCTCCTTTATCATTGGCATGACCCTGGTCCTCATCGTGTCCTCGTCATTGTCCGTTCGTAGCTACCTGCAGTATGACGTCATTGTGCATACTTCAGACATTCCCGAATTTCCGTCAAAGTTTCCAGCGATTACCATCTGTCTACACCGGCCATTTTCTCAAAGGGCGCTCAGTCTGTGGGCAAACGCTCTGTCATGTCGCCGAGAGGCTACAACCAACGCTTGCGACGCTGGGCTCAGGAGGCGATCAACAAGACTGAGAGTAACTTCTCGCGCATCAAGCAAAAGGACGCGGTACCGATATTCTACGCGCTCTACTACGATATGCTCGAGATGTACTATCAGAATGTGCGCTATGAAGACACTACGCTGTTAAGCCACGATCCCAGCGTCATTCGAAAGTGCATCATCATGACCAAGTGGGGAGAAAGTCACTTCAAAGATCCTTGCAACCTCACCGACCATAATTTCAACATCAAACTTTTCTCGCACCCAAAGCACTTCAACTGCTACACTGTCGAGCCGAACAGCGAAGCCTCCTCGTTAGACACGATCTTCCTCGGACTGGCCGTGGACCTTGGGCCTAAGCCTGATTACCTCAACCTACAGCAGGGCTTTCTCAACGACGTTTTTGATCAGGCCACCGGTCTACGACTGGTGATCCACGAGCCGAATCGTTATCCCGATGTCGAGCAGTTCGGCAAGAACATCGAGGCGGGAAAGATGACGGAACTGGCTTACACGCCGACCTCTGGAATCGTAGCAATACGCCAGTGAAGCCGTGCATTGAAGGCGACGCCGAACCGTTCGAGGACCTCGGTCGGAGGTTCGACTACTCGCAACGTGAATGCACACGGATGAAGACTCAACGTGCAGCCATGGAACGCTGCGGCTGCATCATCTGCTTACCAGGGCATCCGCGACCGAGAATCCCGGGACCCGATGTAGCCTACTGCGGCACCTTCACTGACGCCTACAATCGAACTACGGACGACTTTATACGTTTCTCCAACTGCTATGTGGAAGATGTTCAGCCATCTGAGGACCATCTGAAGCCGTGCCTATCCCGGTGCGTGTTCTCAGAGTACGAGACCAAGCTGTCCGTGACGGAGTGGGGCGCTACAGATTGGCAGGTGTATTGGTCTGGCAAGTACCTCAACGACATCGAGGAGCTACAGCGGCTCATGAATCAACGCGATAGCAGACCAGAAGAAGAACAGCAAGGTCTGGCGCCTCGTTTCGATGACGTAAAGAAGCGAATCATGCACTACCTGACGAAAGAAAACCTGACATCAGTACAGGCCTCCGCGGACCAGATGGTCGAGTCGAAGAATTTTGCCTACGTCGTCCTAAAGCGAAAAGGCGAAAACTTGATTTTGAAGCAGGAAAAGCAGGTGCTGACGCTCAATGCATTGATGTCCCAAATTGGCGGCCTTTGCTCTCTGACTATCGGCCTCACCTGTGCGTGTATTGTCGAGGTGGTAGAGTTTTTCTACATCTACTTGACAGCGTTCAGAACAAATGGTCAAGCTGGAACAGCCGCCATCAACAATGACGGCGGTGGTGGAGGTGTCGGCGCCAGCGAAAGCAGCGCGGGAGTCGGCACGCACGGCCAGCGAACCGTCCTGCTGCCTGGCACGGCTCCAACTTCGCTCGACCTGGACAATGCCGGAAATCATGGAGACCAGCGGATAGAGCATCGGCAGCTGCATCAGAGGTCATCCCAAATCTAATTCTTAATTGAGCGCTTGACAATTACGACCTACCTATTGACAATATTTATTTAGCTACTCCAAGCCGATGTTGAGCCACGAAGCTCTCTAGGATCTCTCAGAATCTGCTGTGCGCTCTTGAGTATCTCCCTTTTCTGGCACACCTGGACAGGAGAGACTCTTCTATCTATTGGTGACAAAGTTTAGCAAACACTATCGGATAAATTTTGCACGTTACCGAGACCCAGTGAGCTCCGCTAGTTGACAGTTTCCGGAGTGCAAGTGTTGACTCCATTGGGGCTCAGGTAGAAGCGGAACAGTCGCAAAGGCACTCCAAGCTTTAGCAAAATGGTCGCTGCCTATGTAGGTCCTGAGGTCTCAACTAATTATTTGTCTGGAGAAGATTGCCAGCCATTGTTTTATCTCCGATTGAGAGCCTTCACCGACAATTGATTTACAGGATCTAACAAATATCAGGATGCTTAGGTACGAGAAAGCATAGTTATAAACCGTTAAGCCAGGTCCCTAGTAAAAACATTTAGTCCGAGACGGACCCATTAGTAGGCATAAGAGCCTTGCAGTACAAGGATAGCCTAGCTTGGCACGGAATTTTCCTCAATCGTGGGTCCAGACATCTGTCTAGCTTTGGAATGCATTGGGGAAGACAAAGGGCCAGTATGCGCCGCATTCCTTGGGTTTATTAGGCTTGTGTGCTCTTTACAATGTCAGGGGGAAAATTTGGAATGCGGTATTAGTTACTCGTATTTGCCGGTCAAGTTTTGAAAATTGCTTGTCAGATCACCTGCCGCGACTCCAGCTCGCCGCCCGGGAGACAAAAGTTGCCGATTAGTCCAAAGAGGAGCTTGAAGAAGTGCCCCGGCGCGGGGCTGGGTCGCACCGCTAGCTGATATTGATAGCGGGGCTGAAAGCGCACAGGGCCAGTTGCTTATCTAATGTTGCCTTCCATTCCGAGAAGAAAATGGAAATGTAATGGCTGACAAGATATGATGCGCTAAATGATCAGCAGCTGTTTTCCGGCTCTCCCCCTCCTCCTTCAGTATTTTATTGGACCACAGGGCGCTTCTGACGCCCTAAACTACATTTAGTTATGCAGCAGAAAAGTACAAACATGCCGACTCCCGCCATTCTTTAAGTAGTAACAACCCAGCCTTGCCTTCTGGTTCCGTGACATTTTATATCATATTGCTTCTTTCTGCTCCTAATGTGACGCTATACGTACTCGTCCATTTTTTATGCATGCTAAATTTTTCATTCTCTTGCTTTTGAATTTCAAATGCCCTATTGCTGACTCGACTACTCATAGTAGGCACATGGACAACTATAGTAGTATGACGCTATTCTCTTGAGACCGGCTTTTTGCAGAAAAATAGTCGAAACAGTAGTGAGATAGAAGGTATTCCATTTTTGCGTACTACTTACGAAAAGTCCACTTTAGTTGTCCATGAGTTAGGCCAGTCTACTGAACTGATAATCACCAACCAATTTCTGTATCCTAGTGGTATACTGGTGTACTTCAGTCAATATTTTTATCAGCTAATGCCTTGCCAGGACCGCAGATTCGGTTGATTTTGAATCTGAGAGAAACACAGCTTTAACTTTAACTCTAGCTATTATTATTATTATCTAAATTTTATTTATGGTCCAATTTCTAATAGGAGTTGAGCATCTATGTACAGATAAGTTTCTGCGCTAAACTCTTGCAATGATTTTTGTATAATTTACAGCAAAAGTAAACGGACGATGCACTCCGTTTTCTTAGAAAAGAGCCGGATTTTCTGAAAAAATCTGATTTTAGTTTGTCTATGATGAAAACTCATTCAGCTAGCGTTGAACTGGCGATACGACAACTATTCGTTGCTCACCGGAATCCAGCTCATTTCTAAGAAATTCGAGTCTTCAATTGTTCATGAGCTCTAAAAAAAAATTGACGCTAATACTAATTTGACTACCAGATTTTAATTTGAATGTCATATTCTATTTAGACAAAATAAAAGACACATTGTCTTACTAGAATGTCCTACTAGAAGTAGTGCGCTAGTGACGCTCACCCACACCCACCACGTGTTGACTAGAAATGTCTGACTCCAATGCAGACAAGTAATTTTTTTAAACTCATTCCCGTAGGCGAACTCATTTAAAAATGTGCGCTAGAATAGAGACGATTGAGCAAGCCGGGCACAGCGGAGAGCATTGCGCTGTCTGTCTAGAGGGAGGCGGGCTGAGAAAGTGTGGGGTAGCCAGGTAGGCAGGGAATGGCACTACAATGCCGACACCCCGTCCCGACTCACCAGCTCGCTCTGTATCCATGGCCCCCTCTCTCCCTGCTCAAACCGTTGCTGGCGTTGCAAGCGAAAATAGAGAGAGAGATAGCAGGCAAGCCCAGAGCCCATACGAAGAGTACTTGAAGCTTGAGCCTACCGTCATCTGTTGAGACACCGGAGCATTCGAATAGTTTGAGCAGCAGTCGAGCTCAATAGTGGCATCGGAGCATGGCATCGGAGTTCGCGCATCGGCCCACCCAGCAGGAGCGCGAGTTCGTCCCGCCGAGGCGTAACTTCCCGCCGAAGTCCGGCTTCACGCCGCGGCCGGTCGAGCGGCAGGCCGACTTTCGCAAGCCCGCGACCTCGCTCAGCATGGAGTGCGAGCATCGGAAGCGCATAGAAGAGGACGTGCCCTACACCTACTTCCCCTCCGTGGCCGCCCGGCTGTGGACGGAATCCAGCAAGTTTCCGCCGCCGTTTCCCGACCGGCCGGACGACAACTACAGCTTCAATGTGTGGCGAAACTTCAAGACGGCCTTCGGACTGCAGATTCCACCCAACCGGCCGGAACCGGAGCAGCACGAGCTACTAGCTGCCTGCTATCCCGTCAATGTGCCTAAGCCGAGCCACATGAACGAGCACACCTTTGCCAGGTGGGGGCAATCTCTTCTGATGTTTGCTTACTTTCTGATGTACATTGCAGACGAATAGTTGGATTTCCAACAAAGCTTGAATTTCTCTTGTCTCAGTGACGTGGGAGCTCTTCTTTTGTTCTCTGGCGGCCAGGTATCTGTAGAGCGGGCCACTAAGTGTCCGGTTATCAGTTGCAACTGTTTGTCGCTAGTGAATCACCCAAACAGTGCTCGCCAGGGAGGCCGTAGCCTTGTGGTCTAGCGCGGCGATCTCGTGTAAGAGACCAGCGGCCCAGGCTCGATTCCAAGTGCAGTCACACTGGTGTGGGTCTGCTCGTGCAATTAACGGCATTGAGGGTCAAACTCAAAGGCACAGTGAAGTGTACATGCCTAAATTCTGTATATGTATGTGAATCTTCGATCTTCTACAAGCTTTGCTGGGTGTCTCCGTGGCAATCAGCTTTGCTGGGTGTCTCCATGGCAATCAGCTTTGCTGGGTGTCTCCATGGCGATCAACTTTTTTGGGTGTCTCCATGGCAATCAGCTTTGCTGGGTGTCTCCATGGCAATCAGCTTTGCTGGGTGTCTCCATGGCAATCAGCTTTGCTGGGTGTCTCCATGGCGATCAACTTTTTTGGGTGTCTCCATGGCAATCAGCTTTGCTGGGTGTCTCCATGGCGATCAACTTTTTTGGGTGTCTCCATGGCAATCAGCTTTGCTGGGTGTCTCCATGGCAATCAGCTTTGCTGGGTGTCTCCATGGCGATCAACTTTTTTGGGTGTCTCCATGGCAGTCAGCTTTGCTGGGTGTCTCCATGGCAATCAGCTTTGCTGGGTGTCTCCATGGCAATCAGCTTTGCTGGGTGTCTCCATGGCAATAAGCTTTGCTGGGTGTCTCCATGGCAATCAGCTTTGCTGGGTGTCTCCATGGCAATCAGCTTTGCTGGGTGTCTCCATGGCAATAAGCTTTGCTGGGTGTCTCCATGGCAATCAGCTTTGCTGGGTGTCTCCATGGCAATAAGCTTTGCTGGGTGTCTCCATGGCAATCAACTTTTCCGGGTGTCTCCATGGCAATCAGCTTTTCTGGGTGTCTCCATGGCAATCAGCTTTTCTGGGTGTCTCCATGGCAATCAGCTTTGCTGGGTGTCTCCATGGCAATCAGCTTTGCTGGGTGTCTCCATGGCAATCAGCTTTGCTGGGTGTCTCCATGGCAATCAGCTTGCGCGCTGAAATACTCAGAATACTCAGCTTATGCTACTTCCCAGTAGTATGTCCTGTATGTTCCGTACGTCAGCACGCTCTCAATTGATGTATCTAGCATTCATTCGAAGTTATCCACAACCTAAAAACCAACCACGCAGATACGTGGAGACGTCCAACCTGTTCAAGGACGAGACCAAGCGCCGCATTGTGATCCGGCAGCTGCGCGAAGAGGACAGGCAGCACAAGCGGCTGGCCCAGCTGGCGGCCGCTCGCGACCCTCCGCTGGACGCGCGCGGGTCCATCCTGCCGCCAGAAGGCTACAAGCGCTACGCCCCGCTGATGCTGACGCCAGGCCTGGCCGGGGAGTCGGCAGACCAGGCGGCCGCCTCGGCAGCTGCCGGCCCGCTGGCCGGTTCGCTGGCCGACGACGTTCAGGTGGACATGTTCGGCAACATTGTACGCCGGCGCAGACGGCCCCGCCTGTGGAAGCTGAGCTACCGCAGTACCAACCCGAAGTATCAGGAGGCCATGCGCTATTCAACGCAGGTGAGGGAGGGCCCGCCACTGGAGCGGTTCCCGACGCTGCTGCCGCCACCTGCGGCGCGCTGATAACGCAGATTTTTTTCACAACTGTCAATATTGAAGAAACGATTGTAAAAAACAGATGATATAATTTTTTAAAAATAAAAATAATATTTAGTGAAAAATGAGTCGCTGTTGCTCCAACATTGAGAGTCCGCAACAACGCCTCAGTGTAGTTTATTTTCAAACGTTTTGAACTGCATAAATTGCCGGAAAAGTTAAGGCGGCTCGATACTACTGTCAGTAAGTAGTTAAATAGCGAATTGGGAATTTTTTATTAAGTTTATGGTACTTACGGGCCAGATTTGCAATCGACAGCTCAGCCGCAGCTTTTGCGAGGCACATATGAAGGCTGCGTACGGCTGTTCAGTCCAAGGACTGGGGGGTCGCACACGCACCCTCAATTACCCCAGCTAATGCTGGCACCTATTTTACAGCTGGGTGAACTGAAGCAATGCAGAGTTAAGTGTCTTGCTCAAGGACACAAATTGTTCCAGTGGGATCGCGAATCGAGCCCCCGACCTTCAAGTCGTGAGTCCGACGCTCTAGCCACTAGAATGCAACCCCCCTCAGATGTAGATGGTAAGATTGGTAAGATGGTACTAAGTAAGTAGCTAATACGAGAGTAGTAGCTAACTACGCTCCTACTTTTTGATGTACTCAGGTATGAAAAACTACAATAATACTTATGCAATACAGCCTACTCTGTGCTTCTGGTTACACTGGAGCCAAATTGTGGTCGAAAATAGAACGCACAGTTTAATTAAGCAATTCCATTATAAGAGACGTTGTTGTATTCGCAGGAAGGCTGTGGACAACCTGGCGCATGTTCTCAGGCACTGCTGCCCATTCCGCTGACTCCTGAGCACATACAAGAGCGCCAATACTGTACACAGGCACAGCACTCATACATACGCTCACACAGGGTGCACAGCAGCCCTGACTTTCTAATTGTCAGGCCTGCACACATGTGACTTGGGGGTTGGCCCTCATGGGTGTGAATCTAATTGTCAGGCATGCACACATGTGACTTGGGGGTTGGCCCTCATGGGTGTGAATCTAATTGTCAGGCATGCACACATGTGACTTGGGGGTTGGCCCTCATGGGTGTGAATCTAATTGTCAGGCATGCACACATGTGACTTGGGGGTTGGCCCTCATGGGTGTGAATCTAATTGTCAGGCATGCACACATGTGACTTGGGGGTTGGCCCTCATGGGTGTGAATCTAATTGTCAGGCATGCACACATGTGACTTGGGGGTTGGCCCTCATGGGTGTGAATCTAATTGTCAGGCATGCACACATGTGACTTGGGGGTTGGCCCTCATGGGTGTGAATCTAATTGTCAGGCATGCACACATGTGACTTGGGGGTTGGCCCTCATGGGTGTGATTCTAATTGTCAGGCATGCACACATGTGACTTGGGGGTTGGCCCTCATGGGTGTGAATCTAATTGTCAGGCATGCACACATGTGACTTGGGGGTTGGCCCTCATGGGTGTGATTCTAATTATCAGGCATGCACACATGTGACTTGGGGGTTGGCCCTCGTGGTCCTCATAGCCCCTGACACTACAGTACATGCACATGTACCAGGCAAAGAGAATATTCAATACAATTAGCTGGGGTTTCCAATTTCAACGAAAGGCGAAAAGTTGCCGAGCGTAAAGTGAATAAGTTCGGCTCAAAGAGAAATTCGCCAAGCAAAGACAGGCAGAATAAGAAGCACTTTATCAACAAGGCAAGAAAACGCACCTGTCAATCAAGTGTTAGCTACTGGCATCGCTCCCAAAGCACTTCAAATCCTGGGGTAGCTACTTATTTCTTTTCTCTGGGAGCTGCTGGGAAGTTGCAGCTGGGCTCCACTATGCATGAATAGCGAACTGCACTCGCCTAATTGTCACCTGCTAGTAAAAATGCTTTGACTACCGCGGAAGCTGTGACAGCTCTGCATTGTAGGCTGGTGTCAGCCGGATCTCTGCCTGCCAAGCCTGCGCTGTGTCTCTCAGCCTCTCTCCGACCTTCATCATTATCTATGATATGCATCCCGCCAATCCGATGTGGCTGCAATAGTTGTTGGAGTTATAGGTGGGTTTCTGTGAATCCGATGCAGCTGAGATCTAAAACAGTTTTATCTGATTAATTGAACTCACCGATAAGGCCCAGCTAGTGCCTCGCTAGTTCCTGTGTGTGTTATCACAAATATATAATTCATATCTTTATATTATAGCGCACAAACGGCTTTGCTCAGACTTCATTTATGGAAGGTTACTATCAATCCATTTATAGAAGCTGGGGTCCCATTGGTGCAGGATATTTGACATGAATTTCCTCATTAGCTAGGTAGAGAGGCGTATCTCATTAACTACAGGTAGAGATGAGCCTCATGAACTACAGGTAGAGAGATGAGCCCCATTAACTACAGGTAGAGAGGTGAGCCCCATTAACTATATAGGTAGAGAGGTGAGCCTCATTAACTACAGGTAGAGATAAGCCTCATTAACTACAGGTAGAGATAAGCCTCATTAACTACAGGTAGAGATAAACCTCATTAACTACAGGCAGTGAGATGTGCCTCATTAACTACAGGCAGAGAGGTGAGCCTCATTAACTACAGGCAGTGAGATGTGCCTCATTTACTACAGGCAGAGAGGTGAGCCTCATTAACTACAGGCAGTGAGATGAGCCTCATTAACTACAGGCAGTGAGATGAGCCTCATTAACTATATAGGTAGAGAGGTGAGCCTCATTAACTACAGGTAGAGATAGCCTCATTAACTACAGGTAGAGATAAGCCTCATTAACTACAGGTAGAGATAAGCCTCATTAACTACAGGTAGAGATAAACCTCATTAACTACAGGCAGTGAGATGTGCCTCATTAACTACAGGCAGAGAGGTGAGCCTCATTAACTACAGGCAGTGAGATGTGCCTCATTTACTACAGGCAGAGAGGTGAGCCTCATTAACTACAGGCAGTGAGATGAGCCTCATTAACTACAGGCAGTGAGATGAGCCTCATTAACTATATAGGTAGAGAGGTGAGCCTCATTAACTACAGGTAGAGATAGCCTCATTAACTACAGGTAGAGATAAGCTTCATTAACTACAGGTAGAGATAAACCTCATTAACTACAGGCAGTGAGATGTGCCTCATTAACTACAGGCAGTGAGATGAGCCTCATTAACTATATAGGTAGAGAGGTGAGCCTCATTAACTACAGGTAGAGATAAGCCTCATTAACTACAGGTAGAGATAAGCCTCATTAACTACAGGTAGAGATAAACCTCATTAACTACAGGCAGTGAGATGTGCCTCATTAACTACAGGCAGAGAGGTGAGCCTCATTAACTACAGGCAGTGAGATGTGCCTCATTAACTACAGGCAGAGAGGTGAGCCTCATTAACTACAGGTAAAAAGACGATCGCCTCCTCAATCATCAGGTACATGTAGAGAGGGTGGCCTCCTCAATCATCAGGTACATGTAGAGGGTGGCCTCCTCAATCATCAGGTACATGTAGAGGGTGACCTCTTCAATCATCAGGTACATGCAGAGAGAGTAGAGGTAGAGATAAGCCTCATTAACTACAGGTAGAGAGATGAGCCTCATTAACTACAGGTAGAGAGATGAGCCTCATTAACTACAGGTAGAGAGGTGAGCCTCATTAACTACAGATAGAGAGATGAGCCTCATGAACTACGGGTAGAGATAAGCCTCATTAACTACAGGTAGAGATAAACCTCATTAACTACAGGTAAAAAGATGATCGCCTCCTCAATCATCAGGTACATGTAGAGGGTGGCCTCTTCAATCATCAGGTACATGTAGAGAGGGTGGCCTCTTCAATCATCAGGTACATGCAGAGAGGGTCGCCTCCTGAATCATCAGGTACATGAAGAGGGTAGCCTCCTCAATGATGAGGTTCATGAAAAGGGTGGCCTTCTCAATCATCAGGTACATGTAGAGAGGTGGCCCTCTGAATCACTTATTCAATGCGGGTTGCAGGGATGCTGGACACAATGAGGCTAAGAGATGTAGATAAGATGTTTTAATTGCAGTTATATGAAGAGTCGGCAGAGCCCCAGAAAATCAATAAACCTTTTAATTAAAAGGATAAAACGTTTGCAGTTTAGCACAGCTACTCGTTCAGTCTTAAGTTCAGGACTAAATTTGAAGATGAAACTACCCTAGCAAGCTGGTTTGCACAGTTGACACGAAAGGCATGAGACATTTTGTGACGAAAAAAGCCGACAATTGAGAGCTACACGGGTACAGACAATGGGCCTAGTGCTCAGATCCCATAGTCAAACAAGGTATTCGTATTCACTTTTGCCAAAGCTTCTCAAGGGCCTATCTTGTTTAGCAGCTCTGGATTGTCTCATATTGGCATGCCATGAAGCATTCCAGAAATGGAGGACCCTCCATGTTTAGCAGCTCTGGATTGTCTCATATTGGCATGCCATGAAGCATTACAGAAATGGAGGACCCTTCATACATGAATTTCAGCTGTCAGCCGCTTCGTCAAGTTGGCTGTGGCTGTATAGAAGAAGCTTAGAAGTAAACAGCTACTTGACAGCGGTATGTACTGGTATCATTGTAATAGATAAAAATTTCCAGGTTTCCCAGCTTCCCCGAATCGGTCGAAAAAGGTTTTTGTCAGATGTTGGATGGTTTGAAACTTTTTGAATGTGTCAAATTGGCATATTTGAGTCCCGAGAGTATACGTATGAATATACGAGATTTAATTAGGCTACGCTCGTAATCCATCAGACAAGACAAAGATAAACAAACCGCGTTTGAAAGGCTGTTTGACTGAATCACTAACTGAGTTAGCTGAATCACTAAATCCAAATCTCTGAGGATGTGCGGCATAGCAGTAGCGTTCTCGTGCAAGCATCAGGTTCTGGTTGTCAGGCTCCTCGTATCAGTCTTTAGTAACAGGCTCTCGTGTCAGTCTTTAGTATCGGGCTCTCGTGTCAGTCTTTAGTATCGGGCTCTCGTGTCAGTCTTTAGTATCGGGCTCTCATGTCAGTCTTTAGTATCAGGCTCTCGTGTCAGTCGTTAGTATCAGGCTCTCGTGTCAGTCGTTAGTATCAGGCTCTCGTGTCAGTCGTTAGTATCAGGCTCTCGTGTCGGTCGTTAGTATCAGGCTCCTCGTGTCAGTCTTTAGTATCAGGCTCTCGTGTCAGTCTTTAGTATCAAGCTGTCGTGTCATGCTCTCGTGTCAGGCTCTTGTGTCAGACACTCGTATCAGGATCTAGTGTTATGCTCTCGTGTCAGGCACTTGTCCCTGGCCAATGCAACAACTGGCGCAATGATCTAGAAGACTAAACAAAGATACCGTCGTTGGATGCTTTGTACAACACTTCCATTACTCTGATGCTGAGATGCGAACTCTCATTAACAGACTGACGCGAGAATACGAGAAAATATAGCTATTTTTTCTCGTCATAGAGACAGCTAGGTGATGTGCCAATGTTTTTCGACTTCGCTGAGTACGAATATTCGGGTTAATTAAGGTGCTGAGACGAAGCTGCGGGGGATTAGGGGCTGAAATGACAGTGTGTATAGACAGACGTCATCAAATGCAGATTTTGACATCGCAAAGGTTAAATTAATTTCGTGTACTCACAAGACACGGATGTTTCTGCTTTCAAGGTAACAGCATGTATATGTCTAATTTATATTCGTATCTATCTATACATGAGTATGCTCAGGTTCACCGAAATTCAGACATTTATCCCGATAGACAAAGTGGGTCGTAGCCTAGTAGTCTAGCGCGGAGCTCTTATGTACCAACGGCCCAAACTCGATTCCAAGTGCAGTCACATTTATTTGGATCTGCTCGCGCAATTACGAGCTAATGCTCTTGAAGACCAGTGAAGTGTACGTGCCTATCGATAAATAAAGTTAGGGCCGCTGTACACTCATGTGTGAGTGTGTGCCTGTGTCTATTCCAGTTGACGGAGTCCTGTAAGACACTAACAAAATTGTAAATTCTCTTTAAGCTGAACTCTAAAAATATCACACACGATGTACTGATGGCCATTTAAAGCCATCGCTTTTTAATAAGAAATTCAGTAAACACATATTGCATGCAAAGCTTGTGAGCTAAAGTGCAGCTCCTCCTCTGAAGCATGCTTGAGCATTGCTCAGATGGGTTGTATTGAAAGGATTTCAACGTGGGTGGGGATTATAAAGCGAAACAGTGAGAATCGAAAGCCCCTATTTAGAGCACAGCTTCAAGTAAATCTCCAGCGCGTCAGTCGACTTTCTATTTGACACCCGAAAGGTGATGCCGAGCTGCCAGCCTTGAATACTGCGACAGCGAGCTGAGCACCGGGTCATTAATTTCTGCTTTTCAAACAAGGCATTTCTTGCATACCTGCCGCAGTCGAGCGGCTCATTATCCGCAGGAGGCTGGAACGCAGGAGATGGTGATCCAATTAATGAGAGTGACAATTAAGCAGAATTTCAGTTTTGCTGCATGAATAAGTTAATGACCGAATAAGCATGCAACTAATGAATAAAATATGCAGTAATAGCATAACTAACAGGACTGCGGACATGAACGTCAAGCATTTTCTAGCTGGGAAATCTTTTTTTGATTCTAAGAAGATTAAAAAGTCTCGATTCTATTAGGCATTGCATCTGTGCAACATTTTGCAGCAAAGTCCGACATCTAAGCCAAGGCCTAGGGCAATAGCGGCACAAGTGCGCCCTTGGGCTCTAAGGAGCGTGACTCTGTCACACTTCGATCGAGCTAATATGAGCTCAGCGCAGTAAAGTATGAGAGACTACGACGGCAAGGCAAAGCAAAGCAAACACCAGATAATGCTCGACCCTCAACTGGTATCTGAGGGCCTTCAGAACACTTCGTTGAGCAACAGGCCTGTCCCATTTAGACTTGCCAACCAATAGAATCTCAGCTGCGACTGCACCCAAGGCGCCATTGGTCCAGTCCGTGGGCCTCAGCTGTTTGGGAGTGTCGGGCACAACTGCAGCACCATGAGACCCTCCGCATCTCCCTCTCTCTCCTCTCCTCCTGTGTTGACAAATCGCAGAGGTAACGGCTGAGAGCGCGGCGAAGATATAGAGAGACACTTGCAAAGGCGAAAGGACGCAGAACTCTATCAACCAAGACTGGCACAGGATACACGCACTGTTTAAATACCGTTCGATACCAAATTGTCGCCATACAAAAGCAACCGTCGCCTCTAGCCATGCAGCCGGACGCTAACACCAGCGAGTGCGTGGGACAACTGCTTGACAGGTACAATGGCAGCATGACGGATATGCACATGCAACTGATACCCTACGCTGTGTACACTAGCCGGGCTTTGATCCCTATATGGGTTATCATCGGGGTGCCGGGGGCGGTGCTCAGCTTCCTGGTTTGGAGCAGCCGGCGCATGCGTTCCTCATCCAGCGTGTACCTGTGCGCCCTGGCCATCCTGGACTGTGCCTTCCTGCTGCTGGTGCAATTCCCCTACTACCTGTATATGCACTTCGAAGTTAAAATCCTTCGACCGGGCACGTGTCACGCATTCCCAGCTATCAACATGTGGTTGCAGTACCTGTCCCCGCTGCTCACTCTCGGCTTTACCATCGAGCGCTACATTAGCATTTGCCATCCGTTCAAACGGGACCGGCTGTGCACTGTGCGGCGAGCTTTGATTGTCACCGGCTGCATGACCGCCAGCTGCCTAGCGATGGGTCTGGTGCAGGTAAACTTCTATCAATACAGCGAGGACGGCTGCTCGGAAGATCCACGCATATTCGACCCGACCTCGCTGCAGAGCCGGGTGTACAACGGCTGGACGAAGACCACCGAAGTGATCTTCTTCGCCGTGGTGCCTCTGTCCATCCTGCTGTTCAACACCCTCGTGCTGATCCAGGCTCGCCGGGTCATGGAGAAACAGGTTGGCGGCAGCCGTCAGAGCAAGGGCAAGTCGGCCGCCACCACTGTGACCCTGCTGACGGTGTCGTTCTACCAGATTGGCGCCGTGCTCCCCGTCACCATTCTGCTGTTTGTCGGCATCCACGTTTACAGCAGCAACCTGAGCGTGCCATGCGACCAGCCGGACTCCCAGCTGATCCAGCTGCCCAACATCCGGCTGTTTGTAACCTACCTGGCTGTCAACAAGATCGTGGAGAGCCTGTCGGTTAGTCACTACGCCATGAAGTTCTTCATCTACCTGTTGACTGGCAGCATGTTCCGGACTCAGCTGCTGGTCCTGCTCAGCTCCTGCCTGCCCTGCCTGGCCGGCCTGAGAGGGGGCGCAGAGAGCAACACCGCGGAGCTCCAGCTGCCGGTACACCGCACCTCGGAGGAGCGGCGGCGATGGCGTCGGAGGCAGACTGGCGGTGACGCCATCAACGAAGACGGCGACGAGGAGGCATCCAGTCAGCTGGCGCTCATGGCCGGCCCGCCGCTGGGCACAGGCAATGGTGAAATCATATCTCAGCATGCATGAGGCCGGTTATTAGCAAAGGTCACAAAGTGCAGGTGGCCAGTTTGCAGCCAGAAATTTTAATTCCTCTAACAAAAACGAAACCACTTGCTTCGTAAATAATTGTTGTTTTGTTGTTGCTGTTGTTGTTGTAAAAAAGCTAGATGCATTTTTTCTTTAGAATTTCACACAAAAAGCGCACGATTTGAGGGTGAGGGCGAGAGGCTGTCGGCACGAACCATGTCCAGCTTCACTGTCTCCATTCTCTGACTCAACCGCAGCTGATATTGAGCTGGAAAATTGTACTGAATTCTGCTTGCCCCGAGCCCAAGACTGACGCACACTATAGATAATCATTGATTTCATGGTAGCTGCACCTAAAGTTGTAGATATGAGACCAAAATACACCTCTTTCTGTAGTTCAAAGTTAAACATATTTGTTATACTGGCTTTGTATCTTTGTTTGGTTACAGTGACTCTCAAACACTGACAATTCTTTTGCTTACAATACTCCATGACTGCTTTGTCTTGGATTGCTTTATGAAACGAAGCAACCGGAGCCCCTGGGGGAGGGGCAGTCAGTAAATGCGGTTTATTCATTACTATCATGCAGATAGTCTGTACTGTGAACCATTGAAGCATGGACTCATGAAATTCAAGGTAAGGGGATACAGGGGTGACAGTTTCTTTTTCCTTTGAATTTCGCACTAGACAGGTGGAGTGAACGGGGAAAAACGCCAGTCCGTTGAATTCTTCACTAGACAGGTGGAGTGAACGGGGAAAATGTTCAGTCCTCAAATGTTTTCTTCTCAATAAAAGCCCATACTGAAGGTGAGATTCTCCAGAGAAAAAGGGGATTAAAACTTCCGTAGCTGCCCATGGGCATCAGGTTTCTCGGAATTCCTCCAGCCACCCCAAGCAGTCAAACGATGAAGGAAAGAATTTGGCATTGCTACATGTTGGGCTCCGAAGTTAGCCGTCAATAATATGAATTGCTGGCTTAGAATAGTTAAACAAATGGGAATGAATCAATACTGTCAATAGCGATTGCGACTCAATGCTGCTTGCTAGCTCTGTGTAAAGTGACTTCGGTAAGGCTGCCACATCTCAGATTCCATCTGCTTGATTCCAATTTCACACTCTTAAGCATTTCTACGAGTGTTTGATTCCAATGTCTCTGCAGTCCTGAGTCGATCTGTTCGATACAATGTCCAATGTCCCGATGTCCGATGCCTCAACGTTCAAATGTCCCAATATCCCAAAGTCGTATGTCCCAACGTCCAATATCCAAATATCCGAATGTTCAATGTCCCTAGGTCCCAATTTCCAATATTCCAATGTCCAATAACCAGTGGGTTGACTGACGGCTGTTAATTCTCAGATTGCAGTAGTTTTTGTGCAGCAGATGTTTCCCAGAATCACCTCGGTGGGTGAAAATTGGTTCAGTATAAAAACCGTCTTCAGCATTGTAAATGATAAGAGCTCGCATTGAGCTCTAGATCGGTTACATTTGCCGGCACTGTAATGCGACAGAGGCAACTAGGCGGATTAATGCAGCTACTATCGAAGTGAGGCAGAACTGTCCCAATATGATGATTAAATTACAAGCTGTTTCAGAACGGCTATGATACAAATCTAATTGAATTGTTAATATTGTTTTATAAATTACACTAATCGCTTTAATTAATAGACAGGAACGCAACAGACTAAACTCTTATAGGGTACGAATCTGTAAATGCATGCTTCTATCCACAATTATCAGTTCGGAATACTAGTATGCCTAATATTAACTGTATCAAATTTCAACCAGCTTGAAAAGATAAAGTTGCTTGTAAAACAATTCTGCCGCAAATTCTCTTTGATGTCTGGATGATAAAAATGCAAGAATCCAAGTTATCTAACGTTTAGCTGCGGCGGCATAGCAGCCAGATGCCCAGACGTAGTGCTCCACCAAGGCGCTGACTCCTGATATTGATTCCAGCAGTTGCTCCCCTCAATGTACATTTACCCCAATGTACAACTTTGATCACGTGACTTATTTTCCTACCCTTATTATCGATCTAGCTTTCCTTTTCTTTGCATTAGCGGGAATTAAGTGTGAATTAATGACATCCGTGCTGGACAAAACAATACATGTACATAAATGATTATCCGGTGTACAATAATGCACTTGCTTAGTATGCACTATATGTACATGTATCCTATAGTTTGTAGAATGTATGTTTAAAGACAGTTGAATAATGGCAAAAAGCTACCGTTGCCGGTATGTCTGGGCAAAAATTATAATGCAATGCCTTCGGCGACATCTTGACCCACAACACAACAGTGCAGAAGCAATTCCACTCATTCCACTGACTTCTGAGCACACCCACCACACGTTCTCATAGTCAGGCATGTACACTCTCTGCGCCTTGGGGGGTTGGCCCTCATGAGTGCGAATCGCTCGACAACCCCTGTTCAAATCTTTGTGCACAAGCCCGGTTGAAATGAATGCGGCCGCGCTCGGAATCGAACGTATGGCTAAGAGTCAGACGTGTTTACAACTGAGCTGCTATGCCCCCCGCATATACGGATTGGCAAATGCAAATTAGACTGGCACAAATGGAACGACAGACCTTTAAATATACGAGTAGGAAGTAGTGAGTACAGCTGAGCACTGATAGAAACAGAGATTGCTAATTCGAGCTGGCTGGTAGAAATGCGAGTAAAAAATGGCCTTTCTAAAAGGGGTCAAGACTCCGCACCACATCCGCGCCGTCTGAAGCCTTCCCCCCGGGGCTGCGAATTTATTGATACAAGGCGACTCGAGCATATGAGGGGACCGCCTGTCAGTCTGTTTCTCTCCCGCGGCCAAAAACCGAAACCCCACTTCGGCATATAGCTCGTATAGCTTATATTCGCGCGATTGGTTGCCAGGCCTGTCCTGGAAATGCGATACATGTTTATGAGACTAGAATTGTGTTATACGACTCAATTTCCGTTTGGTAGTGCAACGATTGTTTTTTCGGCGACGACCATTTTGACAGCTCAGTAGATGCGGATATTAACACACTTAAGTGTCTATTGAGCAATGAGCGGTTTTATTCTCTAGCTCACTGGCACAAGCGCGCAGGCTCTGGACTGGCAAAAAGGTAAACCTTGGCATAAACGCCGCACCGGCGCTGTCAATCTTTGGCACAAGCGCGCAGGCAAATGACGGCAGCCAGAGTCAGCAGTGCTCATTATCGCAACACATTTATTTGCTCAATTCCCCGAAGCGCTTCACACCGCTCACTCAGCAGGAGTCTTCTCTGGCAATACCGCTGACGTTTCTGTTTGTTTGTGCCAGGACTGGTGCTCATGAGGCTTTAGAACAATTGAAGATACAACTTTAACAAGTGATCAACTGCATTACGCACTACGTGGCTTCGTACATGTATTAATTAAAGTTGGCAAGCATTTTTGGACACATCGAGAGGAACAGGTAGACCGGGTCACCTCGGTTTGAACGAGATGTTTTCGCCAGTTCCACATTTGCTAAGCACTGCAGCGGACAAATGCGAAGAAAGCCATGCAAAGCCTATAACTAGGTTTGTTGCTGCTCAGTAATGCAGCAACGAATTTTTTAAGTTATTAGTTAAGTTAATAATTTTTTAACTTGTGCAGGGCTGCGCAAATAAACTCGTTTTAAGGTTTCCATCAAATTCAAACTTCCACCGCTTCGTCCCCCTCCCCCTTCCATTCTACTCTTGCAAAGAAGAGTAGAAGACTGACAGAAGGCTTCTTGTGCTCCAGGAGTGTATTGCTCATGCATGCGCAAGTTTTTTGCACACTGAGCCCAGAGCATTGCCTAACTGTCCCGCACAACCGGTTCAGCAAGCACACTGCTTACTCCGCAAGGCCTTTGTTCATTATTGCTGAACAGTGCTCTAACAGGTGAATATCAAAATTTCAGGCCAGGCCACACGGCAAGGCCTGCTGCTGATGCTGTCTGGTGGGCACAAACAGAAGAAAATAGAACAGAAGAAGATAAGTCAATAATAGATCCCAGCATGGCTGCATCAATGTTTGCCAACACTTCTGTAGAGGCCTTCGCATCGCAGAGCTTAATATACAAGATAATTGCTTTCAGAATTTTCAAGGTATTGTACTGGTATGGGAGCACTTGAAGGACCTCACAATGAGCCAGCTGTCAACTGGAAGAGCAGCAAAGCTGTATGGCCAAGTCAATATACTCTCATTTTTCTCATTCTACTCGGTGTTGACTGTACAAGCCGCGGCCACTTGCAGAGCGGTCCGATTCAATTGACTTCGATTTTCTCCTCAGATGCGCGACAGCCTCGCCATCAATCCGCGAGCAGCCAAACTTTTGCTCTGTGGCGGCCTCATTTCTCCCCATCACTCTTCCACTATGCTTGCCTGTCACTTCATCATGACGACTTAGCGGGTCAACTCCATTTTTCCACTTTCATATTGCGGCCTGTTTTCTCTACCGATTCAGCCAAATTTAATCACTACACTCGGTGCTATAGCGAGCCCTCTTCACCAGCCATCATCAACGACTTGCATATGGCCAATCGATGCTTGAGAATTGACAGACAGGTCCACCACGGCTACCATGCCGTCAATTGCCGTCACATACACACACGGATAGGAGGAATTGAGTGCCAGGTAAACTACGAGTATGAACGCGAATTTTAGATTAAAATTTGTAGCTACTAAATAATTAATTTATTGCAGCAGAATCGATAATCGTGCCCAGTAAAGTTTGACCTTACGAGGAATAGCGCGACAAAATTCAGTCAATAATCTTCCCCTAGCATTTAGAAGAAAGGCATATAAAGTGATGTCCGCTTAAATAAGCTTAATTGGCGATCTAGCGCTACATAATCAGGCAATTTCTCCTTATCCCAAAGGAATAATGCAAAAATGCACAATGCGCAGGACACCAATGCCTAACAAGCAGAATAGAAAGCCAACTAATTGACTTTTCGTGTGCAGCCGCGGTGGGTCGAGCAGGAAGAGGAAGAATGAAACCTGGAGCTGGGATATCACTGACACTTGATCTTCAGGGCATCCATGCTGACCGCCATTCAAAGTTAACGAAGCACGTGACTGATAGTACAATGATAGGAAATTCGTAAACAATCTGAATGAGGCCAGCGGTGTGCTTTGGTGTGCGACAATAAAGCTGGCTTATTTCTGTTACACTACGACATTTGTTCAGCACATTAAGCTGTAAAGCACTTAACAGCAGAGAGGTGTTTGCGGTAATTCAAGTCTGGGGAGGCGATAAATCGGATCCAGACTCCTCGTTTGTGGATGATATATTGACGAGTTAAGCCTGGGATCAAAGCAGTGCGCACTCACAGTTAACAGGAACCTCTAATCCGCAAGGGCGGGCATAAATTGTAGCAATTATTCAGTGCTGACTTGAATCTGCATGAATTCACGAACCTCTCTCGCAACAGAGACTAACAGCTACTCGACCTGTAGGCACATTATAGAGCGTATGACAAAACTAATGAGCAAGATCGACTGATGATCCTACCTGGCTCACGTATCGAAAAAAGCTTACTGTTAATTCTTAAATTCTTAGTTAAGTACTTGAAAAGTTTGTACTAGCAGTGCTGGCAATACTTATTGTAAGCCGCTAAGCCACTGCATCCGTGACGCATAGCCTTCACTCAGACAATCATCAAATTTAATATTTCGTGAAGCTTTGATTTGTCAACTTGAAAAAGTACTTTGCATCTGTTTTCTACCGTTATAGTTTCTTCGAATATACGAACTCATCAGAATATATGGCTTGGCAGGATTCAGTAACGATCAATTAGACGATCGAAGGAACAAGAAATGATAGGTTGTCAGCTCTCTTTTTCTGCTTTATTTTTTTCGAGAAAGAAAGATAAGCCGATGAGATGGAGGA
Organism: Macrostomum lignano; assembly: GCA_002269645.1. Taxonomy (NCBI): domain Eukaryota; kingdom Metazoa; phylum Platyhelminthes; family Macrostomidae; genus Macrostomum; species Macrostomum lignano. The sequence continues at coordinate 28,515 of NIVC01004528.1, forward strand.
GGCGAACTTATTTAGCTTTAGGCCACTCGGCAAGGCCGGGAGCCGAGCTGCAGCAGCTGATTACTGCAATGCTAATACTTCGGTGCAGTTGCATTAATTAATTTATGGTGCAGGGCGCCAAGATTTTTTAACGGGGAAAGTTTTTTGTCTCATCAGCATTGAAAGTTGGTTAAGCTGCTTATGACTAAAAATAACCAGGCTTGACGACGAACAAACGATTTCAAGAACGAACTAGAGCCGGTGGGGCTGCCAGGAAACTGCAAGCCTACACAATCTTTCATTTTCTCTCTTGCTTGAAGGCTTTAGTCATTCACAGTTGCAAGGGATTTAGTTCCATTACCCACTGACAGCGTGCATTGGTTAGGATATAATGCATCGAACAGTCTGAAAGGCACACGAATTGACCGAATCGTGTGCCTCACATTGCAGCCAAATGTGAGGGCGCACGAGTCGTATTTTTCGCTTATCTGTGCGAATGCCGCCGCGGTGCAGTTATTCAGATGGATTGAGGATTTCGAGCGAGGGGACATGTCTTGCGAGGCTGCAGACGCAGCCGGCTGATACATTCAGCTGTGTGGCGGCATCGCACGCCCTCAGCACATGGCGGCCATGAGGAGAAGCCTTCCCATAGTCGTGTTTACGCGGTGTTTACGCTGCCTAAACCTCTCCCTATCCTGCTGCCATGCGTAGCGCAAGTCACTACTATCTGGCGATCCAGCGCAGCGTTATATACGGCTGGTGCTGTAGCTCTAGCATCTGCATTACGAACGTACACTTAATGCAACTCCAGTTGTGCCAGAAGTCTGGCCAATAAAAAAACTATTCCAAACGAAGTATCTAATTCACAGAACCGCACGGATTCACATCGATGCCACTAGAAACAGAAACCAACCGAGAAGAGTCCTTCAGAAACAGGCATTCGGCATTGAGAGTTGAAACTCATGTGCAGCGGAGATCGCCAAAGACCACAAAAAGCCGGGTCAATAAGAATGACAAGCTCCAATTGACCCGACCGGCAGGCAGACACGACTATCCAAGCGGAGCAGGCGAAGGCAGAGAGAGGCCCGTCTGCTTTAACCAGCCCTGCGGGCGATTCTCGGCGGATCAGCTCTGTGAAAGATTGAATTATCTGACAGACACCACAGGCCGTGAGTAGCTATAATATAAGTTCTGTTTCGCTTTAATGCACTTCAGCAGCAGCATCTTTGTGCACACGCGAGCAGCTGCCAATGCACTTTTTAGCTCCGTTGCTTGCTTGCGCCTGCACAAAAATCATATCCATTCTCGAGTCGCTAGTCTGATTGAATCTATGAACTTCTATGAGTGGTAGAATTACAGGTGTTGATAGAACAGGATAAAAGGCTTGATGGTGTGTCGATGCTTTTCCTAATATTTTTATTTGAATAAATTATCAAAGCAACGTGATTTTACACAACCGTAGAATTATTATTAAGATAAATAACCCAAGCTAATTAGCAATTCATAACTGAGCCCACAGATACTAGAATAATAAGGCAACACAGACTGTGCCTTAAACAAAAGCGTCTGTTACCTGGGCTATAATTCAATCCAACACAGATAGATAGATAGATAGGTTCATTGATTGATTGATATGTAGATAGTTTATCTGTCTTCTATCTATCTATTTATCTACATATCTATCCCCGAACGTAGCTCCCAACGCTTTACTCTCTAATTACTAAATCTAAAATGCAAAGATAATGAGCAAGATAAAACATCACAGTACATGTGCCACTTGGTGAGTCAAATTGTTGTGAAGAGTGTCCGATTGCAATAGTTAATAGTAGTGTGAAATTTTGTCCAGATCAAAATGCAACAACCTGTTTATTGTAGCTTGATGCTTGCTGACTTAAATTATGCATTTTTATGCCCTCGCCTTGCTTTAATAATGGTAATAAAATAGAGATTTTGCATGGCATGACGGTTAATAAATTTTTGAGCTTGCACTCTAGCCAGAACAAAAAAATGTTTAGACGCACAGTCTGCCTACTTTAGCAAATAAACCTGAAGTAGTCAGATAAGAAAATGCGGGAGCTAAATAGGCTGTGTGTTGCAAAATAAAATATAATTAAAAGTATAAACAATAGACGCAGACAAAAACTAGGTACGAAAAAGTTCAGTGAAAGTTTCACCCAAATAGCACCAACTAAAATACAGCCGAAAATGCACAGAAGAAAACAATATAGAGAATAGTTGGAGCACATCGGTATTAGAACAGGATTGAAGTTGTTTTCTTTTATTAATTTAGGTTTGAGTTTAATGTATATATACATGTATATGTGAGATCATAAATAGGCCAAGTTTAGATGACAGTATGAAGGACAATATAAATACATTGAACTGCAAGCTCGCAGTAAGCGGTTTCACAAGCTAAACAGACTGTGTATGAAAAATGCAACCCAAATGAACGGAAATGTTCAGCCAAATAAGATTTGAGCCTAACCCGCTTGGACAGACTGGGAAGATAAAAAATTGGAATATTTACTAAGATAAAGTGAACAAAAGTATTAATAATTTTATAACTAATAATGCACACAAGATTGGCAGGTATATAGTAGTAGAATAGAGTAAAATATATTGCAAGCCCAACACAAAGCACCTACTACTTTAAGTAGCTTATATCAATGCTTCTGACTGTTAACAATCTTGCGCAGATTTGCGCCAGGCGGAGTGTTCCACACGGCGCTGCTGCTCCTTGGCGCCTTCTCAGCGGCCGCTGGGAACACCAGCTTCATTGTGGCTGCCAGGTCCAAGGTCTCAACTGGTTTGAACACCGACCACCAATGCGGACCGCGGAGGGTCTGCTTAGCGAAGAAGCGGTGCTTATGGTTGCCCTGCACCCAGCGAGGCAGCGCGTGCCGCGGCGCGTCCTCGTTATCGGTCTCGGCGTCCGAGTTCAGATCGTCAAGCGGATAGGTCTGCGGCGACGAGCGCGGCGGCGGGATCAGCTTCTTCTCGTAGGCGGTGGTTGGCACAAACGGCTGCGACACTTTCAGCGCCTCCGACTGCTTCTTCCAGGCTAGCTGGGACTCGCGCTCCTCAGCTTGCACTGCCGCTACCGCTTCCTCCGCCGCTTTGCGTCTGCGCTCGGCCTCCTCGGCCGCCGCCTTACGCTGCCGTTCCGCTTCCTCCTCTTTCGCTTTCCGATTTCGTTCAGCTTCTTCAGCTGCTTTTTTCTTTGCCTCTTCAGCAGCAGCCAACCGCTTCCGCTCTGCTTCTTCAGCCGCTCTTTTTCGTTCCGCTTCTTCCTCTGCCAATTTTCGTGCCGCCGATCGCTTGCGATCCGCCTCCTGCTTTTCGGCCAACTTTCTGCTCTCCTCCTCTTCAGCCGCTTTCCTTTCGCGCTCCGCCTCCTCATTTTTGCGCCGCTGTTCCTCCTGCTTTTTCTGCACTTCCTCGGCTTTGCGCTTCTCCTCGGCCTTGCGGTGCTCCTCCTCAGCTCGGCGCTTGCGCTCCGTCTCTTCGCGTCGTTTGGCCTCGGCCTGCAGAGTCTGCGCCACCCGGCCAGTCAGTTCAGTCTGCGCCAACTTCTGCGCAGACCTAGCCTGAACCTCCTGCTGACGCTTCTGCGCATTCTCCAGAACGCGTTTGCGCTTCTCCTCCTTGTCGCGAGCCTTCTGCGCGCGCAGCTCTTCGGCTTTCTCGCGGCGCTTGCGCAGGCGCTCCTCTTCGGCGCGCTCCTTCTCTTCTAGGAGGCGCCGGCGCTGTCGCTCCTCTGCGGCATCGTCAGAGGCGCGCGATACGGCCGCTCCGCCGCCGGCATCGTGCGGCACCCGAGAGCGCGTCTTGCTACCCTGCGCCTTGCTGGTGGAGGCGGTGCCATACCGACCAGACGATGACGATTGCGGAGCCCCGGCGCCTCCGCTACACTGACCGGCGACCGGGGTGCGGCCAACAGCGGCGGCAGCGCAGCCATCGTCAACAGACATTAGAGAGACATTGGGGTCCACTAGCTGGCAGCTGACATCCTCTGTCATGTACGACGAGCCGGCTGCTGCCTCCCTATTGACTGCCGGAGTTGAAATCGACGCCTTCTTGGCGCCTTTTGGCGACGAGGCGGCAGCAGCGGCCCCTACAAAATGCGGAGCGACCAGCGGCGCGTGAAACTGACGTGATACGGCCGTGGCAGCCGGGGTCATGCAGGCCGGGGCCCGGTAAGGAGCTGCGCCGGCGGTGCGCTGCTTCTTTTTTTCAGCCTCGGCTGTGCCAACGATGCCGCGGGTGAACGGCGAGGCGGCCACGGGAGAGCGAAGCCGCTTTTTGGACGACTCGGCAACTGGAAGGGGGAGAGGAGATGTGTAATGAAAGAAAGATAGCTACTCACCCACTCTACCACTACCACAGCAGTCAGCACTGAAGCTACTCACCCACTCTACAACAGCAGTCAGCACTAAGCTACTCACCCACTCTACAACAGCAGCCAGTCAGCACTAAAGCTACTCACCCACTGCAGCCAGTCAGGCAGCAGCAGTCAGCACTGAAGCTACTCACCCACTGAACCCCAGCAGGCAGTCAGCACTGAAGCTACTCACCCACTGAACCCCAGCAGGCAGTCAGCACTGAAGCTACTCACCCACTGAACCCCAGGCAGTCAGCAGAAGCTACTCAGCAAGTCAGCAAGCTACTCACCCACTGAACCCCAGCAGGCAGTCAGCAATAAAGCTACTCACCCACTGAACCCCAGCAGGCAGTCAGCAATAAAGCTACTCACCCACTGAACCCCAGCAGGCAGTCAGCACTGAAGCTACTCACCCACTCTGCCAGCGGCGGCCGGCCGTCCCCTAGCAGACGTGCTATTAGTAGAAATAGCAGCCGACGCAGCCGCGGCCGCCGCTCGCCCGGTGCGGGTGCTGCGAGCCGGAGCAGCGGAGGCGGCCGCGACAGCCCGAGTACGCGTGGTCCTGGCGCCAGCGCCAGTAGTGTTAGACGCCGCATTGGCGCCAATAATAGGACTACGCGAGCGCCGTTTTGAACTGGCCTGAACGCCGAGCATTTCAACGCTAAGCGGGCCATAAATATTGTCAGCCCCAATAGTAGCCGTGGTCGCTGTTGACAAGTTCGAAGCGGCAGTGGCGCCGATTCGCTTAGCTTTTTTCTTGGGCTTCGGAGTCTTAGTGGGCAGGGGATTCAAGTTGCGACCCTCAACGAGGCCGGGCATCCGTTCAAATGCCTGCTCCAGGAAGGCCAACTGCTCGCTATAGAGCTTCTCCGTGGCCTCCTCGGCCTTCAGACGCCATCGGAGAAGTCCCAGACCGGGAAATGTAGGGCAGTTGGCCATGGCTTTGCTTTGGAGCAGCAATGTGTTAAAAATTATCTATGCTAGACTGCGATGTTCACTTAGTTAGATGGTCAGATTTTTGAAATTTTAGTCTGAACTTTAAGACGTGAAAGTAGAATTTGATGGGCTGCAGTCTATATTAGAACTTGGGTTGCAACCTATAGTCCTGAGCTGCAGTCTATAAGTACCAAATAAATGCATCCTAGAAAAAGCTGGCTTTCTTTCTTTGCCATAGATGCTTGAAGCTTTATGCATCAATGTATCAAGCAATTTAAAAAATTACTATTTGCAAAACTAAGCCTTGACCACAAAGCATATTTTAGGTATTTTAGATATTTTAGGTACCTAACCATGCATATATAACTGCTAGCCAACCTGGCAAATCCAGCATTGTAAATAAAAGCTGACAGAGAAAAAAATGCAAAATTGATGAATTTTTAGTCTCTATTGGAATAAATATTGAAAATCTATAGACACATTTTAGAATCATATATAAGTGATTTTTTTTCACTTTAGCATTGTATGAAAAAAATTTCCATAGAACTATACCTGTTCTACCTGCAATTAAAAGCTATCAATCAATATAAATATATACTACCAGCATATCAATGAAGCAACATTGCATTTGTACAAAATCAAGGCCTATAGATAAGTAAAAGTAGAAATCTAAATTTATTATAACCACTTTCAATCCCTATTGGAATAAATGTTGAAAACCCACGGACACACGCTTTAGAATAGAGTCAAATTATTTTCCCACGCTTTAGGATTATTAGAGATGTCCCGAAAGAGCAGTTTCCTCGAAATCAAAATTCGTTAACTTTCCAAACTCAAAATTGAAATTTTCCGAAATCAAAATGCAGAAAAACAAAGTTTAGTATGACCAATACTCACTTTTTACATTCAATTTACTGCTTATGCAAAATGAAATACACGTATATGTAGCAGAAATTACTGCTTCTTTAGCGATTTTTTTAGCAATATATTTAGCGATTTTTTAGACGCTTCCAAATTTTGACTTCTAATTTTATTCGAAATTGAAATTTACTCCTAATAAAAATTCTAATTTTGGAAAATTCAAATTGAAATTTCGGAACATCTCTAAGCTTTATAAATAATAAGTGTATAGGCCCCTTCCACAAAGGTATTAGATGACCCCTTTCCATGCATATGTATTTGCTAGAGCAGCAGCCAGCAAGAAAAGGCAGCGCGCGCAGGCGCAGAAAAACTTTTGAAATTTAGAAAAATTTCAAAAGTGCGCCGGATGCCGTCCGCGGATTTACAACTTTTTCCTATAGGGCTTTCAATCAAAAAAGTTGATAAAATTATCTTTTTACTTTTTAGGCAATAACAAAAAGCATGGACATCTAGTTATCAGGCAAAGATCTAGAAAACTTTTGAGGGGTGGGGGCAAGCTATACTAGGCACTACAACCCAATATTAGAAAATAGACCTAGCATAGTTGCAGGGAAAAAAGTATGCCCAACATTTTCTTGGCTGCAGCTAAGGGGACAGTAATATCAATAATATGATATTCTACTGGTGATAGCATAGTATATAACATACATGCGCAACCTCCAAAATTCAATCGGCCGTGCGACTTAGTTTTAACAAAACTGCAACGTAGTTTTTGGCCAGAAATGAGACTTGCATGTAAAAAAACCGTAAAGCAAAATTAACGCAACTTTGGGTAAACGGCAGGAGTAACTATAACTGTCTTATTAAGCCAAAATGCCTCGTCAGCTACTTAGTACTACTACTTTGGTGTTTATTGGGTGGGTATTTTTGCAACTTCCTTGGTTGGCCGCCAAATCGGTCAGCCGGATCGGCTGACTCGGCCAACTGTTGCGCATGTATGGTATATAATATCAAGAATTAGACATTCCTTTGTTTTTTGATATTTGAAATGTTTTATAAAAGTTAGACAAAATTAATTTCTAGAAATCAAAGAGTACTACTTTTATTTGAGTTTAATAAATAGATTCTAAAAAAATGTATTAAATTCTTAGAAATAGTATATAATAACTTCTGTAATATAATACCCTAGGCTAGGCCCCCCTAACAAAGTTTTGTCACAATGAGTATTGCAATAAGGCCTATAACTATAATAGCAATATTAGAATAATAATATATATACACTTATATATATAATTTTAAGTATTATTCCAATCATTATGAAAATGTTAACCAATAGAACTAATTTATAGACATTAATACTAGACTGAACTTTGCAAATGCAGTTTTAAAAGAAAATCAATGTTGGCCTTAGATATCTATTCAAGTTTGGTATCCCCAGTTATGCACCATTTGCATTGAATTAGATAAAGGTAAATATTATTTTTATGTTCATATCATTTGTCTTTTTATACATATACATATAATGTATATATATACTATAAATTTTAAAATTGTAGCCTTACAGTAAATTAAGTCATGTCTATTACTCTTTTAGGCCTACAATAACTTGTAAACTTAAAGTTCTGGTACCTAAACTCAAAAATAGCATTATCATGTTTAACTATTATACATGTGCAACCTCCAAAATTCAGTCAACCATGCAACTTAGTTTTAACAAAAATGCAACAGTTTTTGGCCAAAAATGCAACTTACATGCAAAAAAACCCTATAAAGCAAAATTAATGCAACTTTGGGTAAATGGCAGGAGTAACTATGACTGTCTTATTAAGGCAAAACGCCATATCAGCTACTTAGTACTACTTGGTATTTATTTGGGTGGGCATTTTTACAACTTACATTGGTTGGCTGCCAAATCATATGTTAGCTATTATTTTTTTGTTTGCACTCTTGTTACTTCTTAATTTATCTTTTTCTTTGAAATGTTCTACCTTTTATTATAAAAATTAGAAGATACTTGTACAACTTGCTTTTTGTAACCCTATTAGAATAAATAGAAAAAGATATCTGATAGTCTGTTGCAATTTTGGCAAGTGATGTTGTGGTACAGTGCAGCCACAGTAAATTTTGGATTTACTTAGTTATACTTGCCAGAGACTGCGGAGACAGATTGACAACTATCACTTATTTGCAGAAATGAAAGGAGGGTAGTCACTTGAGAGTTTACAATTCTTTTGCCTGGCTTAATAGCTTTGGCTTTAGAATGTTCAATTATGATTGGCACTGAAAGACCTTTTGGGGTTAATGCAAAAGTAAACATGTTTTGTGTTGCATTGCATTCTTGAACTACAATTTTAGGCCCCATGTTTGCATGTCTGCAGGTTTTCTACATGTATTCCAAAAGGGTTTTATGTCACTTTTGTATGCCAAATATAACTTAAGATTCAAGCATGCCAAATATGTATACCATACCAATGAACACTACATAATAAATACTAGCATCAATAGTTAGGAGTTTAAAAGAAAGACAGAGCCAAAAGGCCTGTAACAGCTGGTGGCATTTAGCGGGATTAAAATTGGTAAAGTAGGAGGTAAAACACTTGTCACAGCTTGGTACCAGCAGTGGGATTGTTCATAAAGACAGAGGAGTAACACCTGTCATAATAATATAATAATATACATGTGTATTCATATATTAAATTTGTTATTTTAACAAAATCTCTATTTTATAATTATGGGTTATAATAATTTCAGCAAGTCATTTTCATTTTGGCAAAAGTCATTTTGCCAAAATTTATTTTGGTGAAAAGTTTTCACCATGTTTAGAAGGCACTATATAATTATAGTGTATTACCTCTTTGTTTATTAGTTGTTTGTTGTATGCAAAAAGAATATGCCTGCATCCGGGTTCCTGTGTAAGTAATGAGTGAATAATATACTATACGCCTTGTTGTTGTAATGTCTGGACTTCACAAAGGTGAACTTACTGTCAACAACCAAGGTGGCCTTCTTCCTTGTCAATGACTCCTCTAGCACCTCGAATCCTGGCTTCTCTACAGCAACCTTGACAGGCTGTGGGTGGCCAACATCAACAGCTGCTACTAGAAATGGCAGCTAGATGTCTTCCTCCAAATTGAAGCCATCCTCTTCTATGATAGAGACATATGCCATTTCTACAAAGACATGGCCACTGCCTTTCCCTAGAATAACTCACTACTGCAGATGCTGCTTTGGCAACCTCCTGCTTGATGGCGACCTCAGCTGCTGCTTTGGCGACCTCCTGCTTGATGACGACCTTAGCTGCTGTTAATGCTACTACTTTGGCAACCTCCTGCTTGATAACAACCACCCTGACTACTCCTAATGCAATGTAGCTATAGCACTTCCATTCAAAGTCTTCACTTGATGTCATAAGATTGTGATACCTTTTGCCAGACATGCTTGTATTACACTTTAGGTGACACCATTGCTGGCATTCATCACATTGAAGTGCAAACTGATGTACAGTTATTTTACATGAGTAGATTAGGCACTATGACTCTATTTCAGTATTGGATTGGTTAATAATTAGGCAGTAGTGAGATGATAGCAATAGTGATTGCATTTTGAGCATTTTGTTGATATATTATGTGTGCTACATAGTGTATGTTACATATGTATGTATGTGTGTGTTATTATTACGAATTCATACAGTGAATTTTTGGCTATATAAAAACAATTGCTTTGTTTTGGCTCTTTGGAATTGTCAAGCAAATTGTATATATGTATACTAAATGATGTCTATTTTTATAAACACTCTTAAGGTCAGCTATTAGCCACACACTGAATGGTAGATGAAATTGGCACTGAATTATACTAGTTGATTGAATGATTTAGTAATTTTTAGGAGGCAATTGCATACATACCAACCAATTGCGCATCAAAGCAATCGATTGTTACTTATGTTGCTTTAAAGTTTGCACACTTGTTGCACACACTTATATATAATATTATTGAAAAATATCCTAAATTAATATTTAAATTTTATTTATCACTAAGAAAATGTTTGTTTCATAGCAAGCTTAACTTGCACCATTATATATATATATATATTAGTAAGCTTTTTGCCAAAATGACTTTTTAAAATATGTTTCAAAGAAAGACCTTTCACCAAAATGACTTTTTGCCAAAATGACTGGCATCCATAATTATAGATATTAATTGATAGGCTAGGCCTGCATGTATATTGCTTGTATAGCATACAATACATAAGATTTTCTATTTATTTAAGCAGTATACAACTAAGATAGCCACATACCAAGACGGTCATAACATTGAATATCTATTATATCTATTCTTTCTTTATTATTAATAAGCAATTTAATAGTTATTGCCATATTATTATGTTTAATCAATTATATTCATAAATAAATAATAATATAATAATAGATTTAAAACTTAATTATCTATGATACAAAACCTTTAATCTTGTTTAGTCTATACAAATTTGTTTTCTATCATTATATTTATCAGTATCAAATCTATCATTATCAGTTTATCAAGAAACCATTGCTAATAGTATCCTAACCTAATAACAAAATAGGATAAATATACAAGGTGCTAAGCTAATTGTTTTATTTATTAGATAAATATCTATAGGTCACTTGTCAGGCTACAATAAAAGCTAAAGCCAAAAGGAATGATTATAATTAATATAATTCTATTATAGGCCTAGCATCTATTTTTCCAAGACTTAAAGATCTACGCTTATTACAAATGACTGCCAATAAAAATGAGTGAAATAGATACCTAGGCTATAATAAGACATCAAGGTTATGCACCATTTGACAGATTTTGAGCATGCAATAGGCTTAAAACAGGAATTTAAAATAATTTACTAAGAATATTACATATAAAAACTTGATTAGATTAAAAAGACAAAGCCTAAAAAATGATATAAAAATAAATACCTTTTTTTCTAATAAAGATTGAATAATAAGATTGTTTTCTTTTGTGAAAAGAAAACAAAGACTCAGCCTATTTAGTTATATTATTTGGTTATTTGGTTTAGTTAGTTTAGTTTATTTGGTTAGTTATAATATTTGGATTAAAAAGACAAAACTAGGTAAGAGTAAGACAATGTGGACAAAGCCAACTGGTTGCAGGTATCATAAGAATAGGCCAACTTTGAATTGAAAGTAATATTTCAAATATTCTATAAAGCCTAGGCCTAATAATTTTCTTTTATAGCAACATAACATAACACAGGCCCACAGCACAACACAACAGACCAACAAGCTGAAGCTGTTAATTGCATTAATGATATCGATAGTCGATAGGCCTAACGTGCCTAAAGTATAATAATTTTTGCGAAAGTAAACAATCGCCGAAATCTTTTAAGGGTTTTTACGTGTATAAGAACACGAACAAAACACACCCACTGCTCGGGCCATGAGGGGGTTATTATGGGGGCAAATTTTTAGTAAATTTTACTTTTTGAAAATGTAATCTTTAGTTTTAAGACTTAAGAATACTCGCTTTTAAAAACTTTGTTTTCTCTTTAAAGGTAATTTTTAACAAAAGTTAAATGTCTAGATTGCTTAATTGTGACTGAAAGTGTCTTTAATTTTTCATTTGGTATACCAATACAGAAATAAAAACACCGGTATATATTTACCTTGACACCAACTACTTAAACTTTTGTCTTCGGTTGGATTAAATGATAGAAAAATTTATATTTTTGAGCGTAGCATATACCAAACAATTACTCTGGTAAAGCACCACTTTTTGTTCCTAGAACTAGATGACCTGGTCACAATAAATGAGTCAAGGGCCCTCAGATTTTGTGTAGTTTTGTGAACTTATGTTTGTAATGCAGTTGGACGTAGTGAAATTATTATGTATATATATATTATGTATATATATTATGTATATATATATAGGTGAATCTTTTACCACGGCCCACTTTATACTAATTTTTGTGCTATGGCCTATGGGTAATGAAAAAATGTTTTAATCTAAATTTTGTGGAACATAGTAGGACGACTGCAACTTTCAAAGAACTCTACGTCGTTTAGCATAGTTAGGCCTATTATAAATATAAGGATGTTGTTATTTAGACTTCACGAAGATTGGTTCCAGAACCAGAATAATTCCGATTCCAGAGCCAGAATCGGTAATAAAATGTAAAGCTTTAAACCTTTTTATGTTCGTCAGTCTTTATAACTTTATTTTGCTTCGTCTTGGATATGAAAATAACAGAGTGAGACTAGGCCTACTATACGCCAGAGTAGGCCTACCTCAATAATGAAAAATTGATTAGGCCTATTTCAAATATATTTTGCTGTTAAAAGTATAAACATGACAATGGATAAAGAAAATTTCATGAACCAAATTCCAGAATTGGATCACAGTTCTGGAAACAATTCTGAAAATGGAATAGACAATACGTCAATAGGCCTATAAATTGCTTTGAACTGATTCTGGTTCTGGAATTGGTAGGCCTAATATAAAAAGCCTAGGCCTGATTGAATATTATTATGGTCAGCATATAATAAATAGCAAAACTGGTTAGGCCCATATGTTTATGGTCAACATAAAAGAAATACTAGGTCTAGGAGCCTATCTATTCTAAATTAAGTTAGGAACTTGTATTGCAAGTATTAAGAGTCTGTTAAAATTTAAGAAAACAATTTAATATATAGTCTGTAGATAGACCCTACAATCTATCTACTGTGGTTATTTATTTACTAGTGCTTCTTGTCATGTCACCAACTTTCACTAGCCTAGCTCTTGTCATGTCACCAACTTTCACTAGGCCTAGCTTTCTTAATATAATTATTAATTATTAGGGCCTAATGTAAATAATATTTCTTCCCCATCTATGTTGAAAAGTAGGCCTAACCATTGCTTTTTATTATTGCCTATTATTATTTTTTTGGATTTGTCTATAAATGCACCTAATAGAAAAGCAAAGCATAGTTAAGCCTTATCAAAGTCTTTTACAAACATTTTTTTATTTACTTCATTCTTAGTTTAGAATTCAGATCAGGTTTGAGGTTAATTTGATATCAAAATTTATGTTATAAAAGTCTCTATTTATTTTGGCTATTATAAGTAATGGTAGGGCCTAGGCCTTATACACTATAGTATAGGGCAATTCCATATAATTATGGTCGTAACATGACAGGCTATTTTTACTTATAAAATGAAATCTAATAATAGAATACACTAAACCAATATTTTAAATGAAAGATTTTTTTGTCAAGAATATTTTTATAGAGTTTCATGTAGATATCATCATTAATATAGATGCTATTAAACCTTGAATGGCACTTCTGGTCGTAACGACAGGATTTTTGACAGATAGAAACTAAAAGGTAAAAGTCTTATAACATTTTTCATTTTTGATATTTTGCAATAAATTTTTTAAAATTCGACTAAGAACATCTTCAGAAATCATACTCTTTTTGTAGAATATATAAACTCAAAAAGGCAACAAAGATACAAAAGAAAAGGCAGCCTTATGGTCGTAACATTCTGGTCGTAACATATTTTGTTCTGTCAATTCAGTAACTTAGAGGTACCAATATATTAAAATATAATTGATTATTTGTTCATCAATACTTTTATCTGATGATGCAAGTACTATACTTTTATCTATAGTTTGTTTCAACCTTCCAAAGCTTTCTATTTGTTTTTAAAAGGTTCACAAACTTAATGATGTCTTTTGCTTAAAAAACTGTCCAAATTTTTACAAAAATTACTTTTTGCCACTTGATAACATACTAATCTAACATTTTATCATTCATTTATTCTTAGATTGTAGATGTTACACATAAAAAACATTTGGTAAAAAAATTGGCTAATCAGGCAGTGGCAAGCAAAAATATTGACTTTTTTCTATTTTCCAAATATGTCCATCTTATATGGAATGAGCCTATAGCAGACCTATTAATCTGGCAAAATATTTATAAAGCCTAGGCCTCTATGCTTATATGCTTAGCCCCCTCACTTTAGTATAAAGTCTAAAATGTAAGTCTAACATAACAAATAAAAAAGCTTAAGAGTAAAGTTGTAATTGAAAATTTTTTTATTCTAGAATAGACTTATAATCCTACTTATCATATTTTTCACAAATGGTTTATACTTAGCTTAATTTTGTATAGACCTTAGCATTAGGCTAAGCCACACTCAAATCTGTTAAATACAGTATGCCAAAATAAGTGATCCCCTATATTTTTCATTCAAGTTTATATAAAAAACAAATTTACTCATGATATACCTGCCAAATATCAAAAAGGCATTGCAATAATGAAGGACATTTTTTACTTTGTAACAATCACCTTTTGTTGTAGTAATAGGTCCAGAATTTCATTTTAGGGGGGTAGGAAGCAGTCCAAGTTTAGGATGCCAACACGAATTTTAGAGGCACTAATTTTTAAGCTAAAAGGTATAAATATATATAGGATGCAAAAAATGAATATAGAAGGCAAAAAAATCAAGCTTAAAAGGTACAAAAATACATGTAAAGAGCAAAAAATTTGAGCTTAGTAGTACAAAAAATGCAATTAGGGGGTGAAAAGTCAAGCTT
>NIVC01004528.1:53155-89319 GCA_002269645.1 Macrostomum lignano
TCAGAGAAGACGCCAAGTTCGGTGTAGCGTTTCCGTTTATTAGTCGTGTCGAGTGCGCACCCCCACGGACTCCCAGTCGTCCTGACCCGGCCTAGCACGCTTGCGCTCCGCTGCGGCGGCTGCTGCGGCGGCGGCAGCAGCGCCTCTCAATGAGATTTCGCTTGGCAGGAAGTCGGCAGTAGGCTTGCCAACAACGCCCTGAGACTTGACAACGGTGTACACAACTGCCATACCCCGACGGACAGCTCGCTCTAGCACGGCTCGGTTGGCTTCCTGAGGATCAATAGAAGACTCGCCTTCGCCATCTTCAATATCGCGAACTTCGGCCGGGATTGACTTGTCAAGAATCAGTTTACTGTTGAGCATGTCGCCAACATAGCGCCTGATGAGTACATCTTTCAACTGGGACCAAGGCTCTTCCAGCGGCAACGGGCGAGACTTCAAAGCCAACACGAAGCTTTCAATCACTTTATTTGCGTCGCGCTCCGGTACGCCTTTCTTGTAGTGCTCGGCGTAGTCCACGTTCCACTTGTAGCCGATCTGCTTCACGATGGCGTCACGTGATCTTTGCAGAGCGTTCAGCATGGAGTCGGTGAGGCGGCCGGATGGGTTGAATGGCCGGCCGTTCAGGGTGCGAAGGCGCGGGTTGAAGTAGGACAGAGTGAGGTCGCTGCACAGCACGCTGTCGTCGACCTGGATAGAGACGATTGGGAAACATTATAGGTATGGAATCTCATTATGAGATCTGGAATCTTACTATGAGATCTGGAATCTTACTATGAGATCTGGGTTGGAGACACTGGAATCTCACTATGAGATCTGGATTGGAAACTCTGGTATCTCACTATGAGATCTGTAATCTCACTATGAGATCTGCAATCTCACTATGAGATCTGTAATCTCACTATGAGATCTGGAATCTCACTGAGATCTGGGTTGGAGACACTGGAATTTCACTATGAGATCTGTATTGGAGACACTGGAATCTCAAAATGGGAGCTGAAAAGGGGCACTGAAATCCCACTATGAGATCTGGATTGGAGACACTGGAATTCCAGTATGAGATCTGGATTAGAGACATCAAAATCTTAATATGAGATCTTGACTAGAGATGCTGGAATCTCACAATGAGATCTGGACTAGAGACGCTGGAATCTCACAATGAGATCTGGACTAGAGACGCTGGAATCTCACAATGAGAGCTGGACTAGAGACGCTGGAATCTCACAATGAGATCTGGACTAGAGACGCTGGAATCTCACAATGAGATCTGGACTAGAGACGCGCTGGAATCTCACAATGAGAGCTGGACTAGAGACGCTGGAATCTCACAATGAGAGCTGGACTAGAGACGCGCTGGAATCTCACAATGAGAGCTGGACTAGAGACGCTGGAATCTCACAATGAGAGCTGGACTAGAGACGCTGGAATCTCACAATGAGAGCTGGACTAGAGACGCTGGAATCTCAATGAGAGCTGGACTAGAGACGCTGGAATCTCACAATGAGATCTGGACTAGAGACGCTGGAATCTCACAATGAGAGCTGGACTAGAGACGCTGGAATCTCAATGAGAGCTGGACTAGAGAATCTACATGCAGATCACTCACCTTGAGCTCCTCTAGAAGAGGAAACTGCTCCACCAGAGGTGCATGCTGAAAATTATTGCCAGAAATGTCCAGCACAGTCAGTCGGGGCAGATACAGACACCTGGGCAAGAACTGCAGCGCATTCTCGCTCAGATCTAGCTGACGTAGAAAAGCGCATTTGGACAGGTGAACGGGGTTAATTGAGGTCAAGCCGAGCCGCTCAGATTTAGCGAGGTCACGTGACGAATGTCGTGAGCGCCGGAGGCGACGAGAATTTGGGTATCGGTGAGGCAGTTCTCCTCTATGGTGCAGGTCATGCGCAGGGTCCGGCCCTGTGTGGAAAACAAAATCAGTATAAATTTCAAATTTATGTTTAAGGATTTCGGTGTTTAAAACTAACATAGTGAGGATTTGGGATTCTAAAACTCCCATTCTTGAGATCTGGGATTCTAAAACTCTTATTCTTGAAATCTGGGATTCTAAAACTTCCATTCTTGGTATCTTGGATTCTAAAACTCCCATTCTTGGGATCTTGGATTCTAAGACTCCCATTCTTGGTATCTTGGATTCTGAAATACCCATTCTTGGGATCTGGGATTCTGAAAAACCCATTCTTGGGATCTGGGATTCTAAAACTCCCATTCTTGGGATCTGGGATTCTGAAATACCCATTCTTGGGATCTGGGATTCTGAAATACTTATTCTTGGGATCTGGGATTCTGAAATACCCATTCTTGGGATCTGGGATTCTGAAATATCCATTCTTGGGATCTGGGATTCTGAAATATCCATTCTTGGGATCTGGGATTCTAAAACTCGTATTCTTGAAATCTAGGATACTGAAACACCCATTCTGACGATCTTCTGGGAATTTAAAACTTCATAGTGAAGAGCTGGGATTCTAAAACCCATTGCGGGGATTTGGGATTTTAAAACTCCCATTGTGAGGATCTGGGATTCTAAAACACCAGTTCTAGGGATCTGGGATTCTAAAACACCCATTCTGAAAATTTGGGATTCTAAAGCTCATGGTTACTCTTCTAGACAAACCCGGAAAAACTTCCTCACCTGAGCTTCAGCCTCGGTATCCTGATCCCCGGTGATTACAGCCCAAGCCTCTTCGTTGACCTCAGCTGGGAGCCTGTCATCTTCAGCGCCATCTTCAAGCACGACAGACTCAGTGGAGGTGAACTCGGGCTCCGGCTTGTTCGGTTGAAACGATATGTGAAAGGAATTCTCGCGCGAGGTGATGGTCAGGTTCTGAGCGGCTGCACCGCCAGCTGGATCGCTGGGCATGCCGCCAGTCGGTGGGAAATACCTGCCAGTTGATCTCACAGCGCGTTTGCACAGTTCAATGAGCAGCTTTCGGTGCGTTAGCACGGCTGGATTCTCGTAGGCAAACCAGACGGCGGCTTCGTTGCAAGCGGCTTCGAATGGAGTCAGCACGGCCTGCGGGTTGATGTGGCCCAGGGTGAACCGGCCGTGTATAACGGCCAGCTGACGCAGGAAAGCCAGATTCTTGTCCAACTGGCCGGCTTGCTTCAACTCTTGTAGTCGGCGAGTATCGTCGTAGAGATAGCGCTCGATAGCGGAACAAGAGTAGCGGTCTTTGTTGCGCACGGAGGCCACTTCGCTGAGCATTGCTTGCACAGTCTGGCGGATCAGGGCCTGCTCCTCTTCGTTTAGTCGGCTGCTGCCGGCGACAGATGACCGACCGGCAAGGCTGGAGGCTGCGGCTGGTGCGGACTTCTGGTATGAGGAGGCTGAGGCAGCTCGGTGGCCCATGGCCTGCATGCCGGCCTGCGGGTGGGGAGGAATCACCTTAGTGGGATCCAAGTTGGCTTAAGGCTGGCCCAGCAACTGACACTCTGGGAGGCTGGCCCAGCAACTGAGGATCTGGGAGGCAGGCCCAGCAACTGAGGATCTGGGAGGCTGGCCCAGCAACTGGGGATCTGGAAGGCTGGCCCAGCAACTGACACTCTGGGAGGCTGGCCCAGCAACTGGGGATCTGGGAGGCTGGCCCAGAAACTGAGGATCTGGGAGGCTGGCCCAGCAACTGGGGATCTGGGAGGCTGGCCCAGAAACTGAGGATCTGGGAGGCTGGCCCAGCAACTGATAATCTGGGAGGCTGGCTCAGCAAATGAGGATATGGGAGGCTGCCCAGCAACTGAGGATCTGGGAGGCTGGCCCAGCAACTGGGGATCTGGGAGGCTGGCCCAGCAACTGAGGATCTGGGAGGCTGGCCCAGCAACTGAGGATCTGGGAGGCTGTGGCCCAGCAACTGGGGATCTGGGAGGATTTCGGAAGATTGAAATCATCTGACTTTTGAGCAGGCCAATCTAAGCAACCAAGCCACTCACAGTTCCAATGGATGGCCCAGGTGAAGACACTGGAAAATCAATGCCAGTGTACTTCACAGCCTGCCTAGCGTAGCTGACCAAATCCCGTCGATGAAACAGTAGAGCAGGATGAGCGGCGCAGATCTGAGCGGCGGCTTCGTTGACTGACAGCTCGTAGAGAGTCAGCGGCCGGCTGTTGGGACCGCTTGGTCGGAATAGCATCGAGTGACGACGCAGCAGCGCCAGTTGTGACTCGGTGGCGGTCTCTGGGCTGATGCTCTGCAGTCTGACCATCTCTTGGTAGGCTTGGTAGCTGCCTAAGCGCTTGTGATAGGGCTCGGGGTAGAATACTCGGTCCTGAGTGTGTTCATTGGCTTGGGGTTAGCGTATTGAACAAGGAAGACACGGGATCTGGGATCAACAAAGTATTGATGCACGGAGGGTATAGCAACGCAGTCACTGACTCATGGGAGGGTACAGAAACAGTCACTGACTCATGGGAGGGTACAGAAGCAGTCACTGACTCATGGGAGGGTACAGAAACAGTCACTGACTCATGGGAGGGTACAGAAACAGTCACTGAATCATGGGAGGGTACAGAAACAGTCACAGACTCATGGGAGGGTACAGAAACACAGTCACTGACTCATGGGAGGGTACAGAAACAGTCACTGACTCATGGGAGGGTACAGAAACAGTCACTGACTCATGGGAGGGTACGGAAACAGTCACTGACTCATGGGAGGGTACAGAAACACAGTCACTGACTCATGGGAGGGTACAGAAACAGTCACTGACTCATGGGAGGGTACAGAAACAGTCACTGACTCATGGGAGGGTACAGAAACAGTCACTGACTCATGGGAGGGTACAGAAACAGTCACTGACTCATGCGAGGGTACAGAAACAGTCATTACCTTCAAACCCTTCAACAGGAACGCCACAGCGTCCTTCAGCGCATCCAGATGCTCCTGCTGCAGATAGGTGCTCCTGAACTGAGCGGTGACATTAGCCGCGGAAGTTTTCGATAAGCCACTGGGCACTGTGGCGGCCTGTTGTGGCTGAGCAGCCGCAGTAGAGGAAGCCGCGAGTTTACCACTTGATGACGAACCGGGAGTGGCTGCAGCAGCAGATGCGGCCGCGGCTGTGGCAGCAGCGTGAGCTGACTGCATTACGTATTGGATCTTGTGAATGCCATAGTCTAGCATAACTGGCTCATCAGGATTTGTAACCTCCTTGCGAGTGATCACGTTGCCATGGGAATCGCTGAGGATTACGGTTGGCGGGCCGCCATTTTTGCCAGGTTCCTCCGTGATGATCAATTGTTCTTCATCACCTTCGCCGCCTGCGGATTCTTGCTGTTGCTGTTGCTGCTGCTGGGACGCAACAGCAGAGCCCGCTGGCTTCGTTTCGGCAGACTCAGCCTTTTAAAACAAAAAATTAGATTGTAAGAGTGTACACTGGGTAAGGGTTGATCGAGTGTACATTGGGGGTAGGGGTTGATCAATGGGTTGATAGAGATCACTTTGGGGGTAGGGGTTGATAGAGTGCGAATTGGCGGTAGGGGTTGATAGAGTGCACATTGGGGGTAGGGGTTGATAGAGTGCACATTGTGGGTAGGGGTTGATAGATAAGTGCACATTGTGGGTAGGGGTTGATAGATAAGTGCACATTGGGGGTAGGGTTTGATAGATAAGTGCACATTGTGGGTATGGGTTGATAGATAAGTGCACATTGTGGGTAGGGGTTGATAGATAAGTGCACATTGTGGGTAGGGGTTGATCGAGTGCACATTGGGGGTAGGGGTTGATAGAGTGCACATTGGGGGTAGGGGTTGATAGATAAGTGCACATTGTGGGAAGGGGTTTATCGAGTGCACATTGGGGGTAGGGGTTCAGAGTGCACATTGGGGGTAGGGGTTGATAGATAAGTGCACATTGTGGGTAGGGGTTGATCGAGTGCACATTGGGGTAGGGGTTGATAGATAAGTGCACATTGGGGGTAGGGGTTGATAGAGTGCACATTGGGGGCAGGGGTTGATAGAGAGCGCATTGGAGTAGTACAGCGACCAGGCATTTAAATTCTGAGACTTGGACATTATCATTTAGCAAAACTCAGTACACTGCATATATATAATTAAACACAATTTTAGTTTTCTCAATACAATAATTCGAACTCACTTGCTGCTGCTCACTCTGAGCAGTGGTCTCCACATCACCAGCCTGCTGCTGTTCTGTAGCCACAATAACAGCATTGCCTTCCTCATCAATTTGCAAGGTGGCTTCGCCAGATAGAATTCTCTGGGCATCTTGAGGCGTGACATAAGCATAAGATGGCTGGCCTTGATTGGTCTCGTCAACAATGACAAGTTTGACTAGTTCTTGACCAGTTTCATCTTTGACTATTTCAGCTTCCATGCCTGCCATGATTGTGGAATCCAGACAGTTCTGATAAGTTTGCTAGGAAAGCGTGTAATGCACAATGATCATTGGGTAAAAAAGTTTGTTTCACTTATGCTAGATGTTTCTAAAATGTCCCATAAACCATAAAATAAAAAACTTTAATGAAATATTTTATCTTATCATATATATAGAACAGAAGTAGAAAGTAGAACAGATACATAGTAAAGATTTTTAATCTAACCACAACTTTGGGTTGGTGCAAACTTCCTTAGTCTATGCTAGAATTTTCTAGTAAAAACTTAGTCCTAAATTCAGCCTTAGTGTACATGCATAGCTTAAGAAACAATTGTAGAAAAATTGGCATAAAATCGAAAAGAAGATGCTTTTAACATAGTTGCATATATTTAATTGCTATTAGTTCTATGAAATTACAATGAATAATATAATATTTATTATTTAAAACAAGGTTAAACAACATATAAACCAAATGTGTTTATTGAAAAAATTTAGTAAAATTTTATTTAAATATCACCATAATTTTTATATGAAAAAATTTCTGTTGTTTAAAAAAACATGTTATTTAAAAATAATTAAAAATAGTTATTTTTCTATGGCATAAGCTTAAGTATAAAATGGGTAGAAAATTCCTTAAATTGTATAATGACAAAATATTAATATTTTGTTTCCTAGACTTTTTGTTAAAACTATAGCTAGAGGAATTATGGGAATCTGGTAATATTGGGGTCCCCATGGCTATTGAATATAGAAAATTGGAATAAACCATAGTTTTGCTTATGCCTATAGCATATAGACCTCCTTTTGATGGAACAATAAATTAAACTTAAAGAGGTGACTTTATATAAAAATATCCTATATGCAACACCATCAACATGGAACAAAGAATAATAAAAAACTATTTTAAACTTTGTGCCCTAAAAACCTTGTTTTTCCTTAATTTTTATTTTAAAAATATTTAGAGTATTTATTTTATAGTTGTCTTTTTTAATGCATGTTGCAAGTATATAACATTCAAGTTTGTTAATCTGCACAACTAATAAAAAGCAAAAATGAAAAATAGCATACAACTTTGGTATACATAGTTGAAAACATTTTAGTCCTAGTGTACACTGATACATAATTCAAACTATGGCACCAATGTTATGCCACCTTGATTGAAATGATTGAATGATTGAAAACTGCTATTAAAAATGTTTTAAATTTTTTGAAAACATTCTTTTTAAACAATTTTTTTTTATAATACATGGGTTGTTTAAAAAGTTTGTGGACAAACGTTTTTCCAAACAAAAAGCAGTTAAGTCACTATACTTGAGGCCATAGACAGCACTTGTCCCATAACTTTTAATGGTAGTGCAATCAAATACAAGTATGCTTGTTATTTTTTACAGCAGTCATTTTAAGTTACCCAGTGTTTTTGGCACTATGGAAAAAAACAAAGAAGCCAAGCAAAGCATAATTTGGTTCTTGTAGAAAGAATTGGAAGCAACAGGCCAACATTGTTCACCAGTTGCATGCAGGATATGGTAAAGATGACCCCTTTGAAGTTGATGGTCAGCAAGTGGTGCAGCAGTTTGAGGATGGCTAGGAGAAGATCTACCACACAGTGGAAGGCCAGCCACCATGGTCTAATATCGAGTGCGTACATCAGGCACTTGATGTTGACTGCCGGATCACTGTGCATACATGCGCAACAGTCGGCCAAGTCAGCCGATCCGGCCGACTGATTTGGTGGCCAGCCAAGATAAGTTGCTAAATTGCCCACCCAAATAGATACCAAAGTAGTACTAAGTAGATGACGAGGCATTTTTCCTTAATAAGACAGTTATAGCTACTCCTGCCGTTTACCCAAAGTTGCGTTAATTTTGCTTTAGGGTTTCTTTTACATGTAAGTCGCATTTTGGCTAAAAACTACATTTCATTTTTGTTAAAACTAAGTCGCATGGTCAACTGAATTTTGGAGGTTGCGCATGTATGTCACCGTGCGTGAACTGGCAGAGACTGTGGGTATATGTTTTATACAGCAGTTCACAAAATTCTCACAGCCAAGCTTGGGATGTCGCGAGTTGTTGCTCATTGGGTCCCGAAGCTTCTGACAGATGATCAGCAGCACAAGCGGCTCTGTGCATGTCAGCAGCTCCTGCAGGCCTACCACAACAAACCAAACTTTTTGGATTAAATTGTGACTAGGGATGAGTTGTGGATCCATTACATGAGCCAAAGTTGAAGATGCAGAGCAGCATCTGGAAGGCAGCTGGAGAGCCCACCCCAGTGAAGGCCCTGGCTGCACCATTGGCTGGAAAGCAAATGGCAACCATCTTCTGGGACAAGGAGGGCATTCTGCTCATTGACTGGCTTCCATGTGGCACTACCATTACTAATACTTATTATATCTAAGTGCTGGAGAAGTTGCACCAAGCCATCAAGACTGAGCACCAGGGCAAGCTGACTAGGGAGATCCTGCTACAATAGGACACCAGGCCCCACACCAGCCAAGCAACAATGGCTGCCATCTCCAGCCTGGGCTTCGAGCTACTGCCACACCCACACTACTTGCCAGACCTAGCACTGAATGGCTACTGGCTATTTAGGCAGATGAAGGAGTCACTCTGAGGTCCCCATTATGGTAGCATACATGCTTTAGCCTCTGCTGTCAGCTAGTAGATCAGAAGTACCCCTAGAGGTTGGATGGGATCCTAATCCCAATCTTGAAATCTCGGGATCCTGAGGAAAATTGAATTCCCGCTGGACCAGAATCCCAACCCTAAAAAACTCAAGATTTGGGAACAGGTCTTTTGATTAGAAATTTATAGAATTAGTGATTACTTGAAGGTATTTTGCTTTAACTTGTACTCGTTACATTATTTACTTTGTTGGTTACAAAACTTCATATCAATTTCATTGTGTTTTACTTCTTGATCTTGACAATCTTTTCTCAATTTTGTTTAACTTTACATGGACAATACACTAAAAGACCTGATCCCGATTCTCGAACCCGATCCCAAGAAAAAAAATTATTCCCAAGCCCGATCCCACCCGAAGATTTCAATCCCGTCCAACCTTTAAGTACCCCTAAAGAATTCTTTGCTGCAGGGATACCCCAGACACCAGAAAATTCCAGTATACAAATGATTCTTTTCAAAGTTGGCATACAAATTCATGCAATTTTTTGGCATACAAATTCATGCTATTTTTGGGTACAAATTTTGGTGAATAAATTTATTACATGCTTGAAAGCTGTAATATAAATTAATGTTTTTATAAAAAATAAAGAAAATTTATATTGTCTTAAAAGTCAATGATAAACTTTTTGCTTCTTTAAAATTAATAATAAATATAAATAGTAATAAGTTATTGCTAAAAATATAAATTTTGCATTATTTTTTCTATGGGTATAGTTTAAATTTGTTAAAAATGAAAATATTTAAAATATTTTTAAGACTTTTTATACAAAAGCCTTTTTAGGAAACTCTACTTATGAAAACCAAAAGACTTTATAAAAAAAATTTTGGCATGCATTTTGGATAATTTTTTGGCATACATTGGCATACATTTAGCTAAGATAGGATTTAAGATCCAACATACACTATTACATGATTTGGACCCTGGATTCTGGCATACATCTAACTTTCTGGAGTCTTGGTTTGATGTTATTCTTTAAAATTTAACTATAAAATATAAATAATGTTTTAACCTAGGTTGGTTTTGCATTCTAAACTATAATTTTTATATTATATAACAATTAAAAGTGCTAAAAATAGTTTATGGCAAAATCCAAAAATCGGGGGCAAGTTTTATGAAAATTCATTTTTTGGCAATTTGAAAGCAATAAAGCTATAAAAAAAACTTATTTAAGTTTTTAAAAGGTAAAAGTCTATAAAAGCACAAATTATTTACGTGTAGCTTTTATTAAAATGATTTGTTAAAACAGTAAGTTTAATTATGACCTAAAATGACTAATGAAAATGATAGAAAAGCTATAATAATGTTTTTTTATTAACTTCAACTATTTTATAATGTTACACCCTATAATTCTACAATATATTTAACATTATTTTCAAGGGTTTATTTGTTTATCACTTTCGTTACTCTTGACAATGTATATTTTGTAGAGTTCATTTGCAATAAATTGTATTCAACGTAAGTTTATTATTTAAACATACAAATTCCTTTAAGGATTGGAAAATTGCATTTTACTCAGCTTCTACTAAAGCAATTTGGAAAATTCTTTTTACCTATATACAAGCCATGGTAATACATGTTTTAGTGTAATTTCATTGTTCTTTGTCGCTTAATAAGCATATAGGAAGCATTTGATTTGGATGCCAGGTTCACATTTTGTGGTACCATTTTTTTACCCAAAATTTTTAAGTCTAAATATAGGCATATTACAAACACTAATACCATGCAAGTTAATATTTAAATGAAAGAAAACAACTTAAAGATTATTTTGCAACAAGGAATTAGCAATATATTTACTTTTAAAGAAAGATGTTTGCTGGCAAACTTTGCACTTTAAATTAGTATGAATTTTTGCGAGTTTATGTAGTGTTAGAAAAACTTTGAAATCCTTAAAAATACTTCATCTTTTTGAATTGAATAAAAAGTAAAACACAGATTACTCTCTGTTTTGTAAATAGTAAAAAAATAGCCTTCTCTAAGGCCTACAAGTCTTAAAATTAATTGTTTAATAATGAAAAAAAGTGAAACAAAAAATTGCGAATCTGTTAACTCAGACTTTTGAAATGCTTTTTTGTGGTTTTTTCTTATTTATTCAACTATATAAAGCATGAAAACAATAGTTTTTATCCAGAACTATTTTTAAAGACCTATCTATCTTTCAAAAACCTTTTTTAGATACATTACTTTCTATCAAATGTCCACAGATTTGTTTTACCATTTTATCCTATATTTTTGGATTTTGCCTTATATTAAACTTCAAAATACAAAAACATGTATAAATAATTGTTACACTTACATTATGTTTCCTTATCATTGCCTTATAAAAAATTAAATATAGGCCCTATTATAAGAAATTAGACATGATATTTTATAGGCAATATTCTATAGCCATATTACAATGCCTTGGCTTAGACCTAAAAAATAAAGGGCCAACAGCCTTTTGATAAAAACTAGGTACACTAGGTGTACCGTACACTAGGCTTAGCACTAGCAATAGGCCTAGTAGCACTGTCATTAGCTAACATAAGAAAATAGGCCTAGCAAATGGGTCCATAAATGGTCTTGGTCTTGATTTTGCAAGCCAACCTTACCCAGGTACTTTAGGCTTAGTCAAAATGGTATTTTGTTCTCAACTTATGTTACAAGATAATTGTAGACCTACTAGTAAAGACAAAGTAGGCGGTAGGCCCTACTAGATGTCAAAGTTTAAAATCCTTAATCCTAAGTTTTAGAAAATAAGTACCTATTTATTTATGTTGGTAGGGCTTAAGAAATTGCTATATAAAAGTTTAAACTAAAAGTTTACTGGGCATGCACAAGGATATTTCATCATAGATAACATAAAAGAAGAGTAATAAAACAGCAATATTAAAATAATACGTTTTCGAAAGACGATAGTGCTTTAATTGATGATGGCGCGATTCTAAAAACTCACGAGGTGAATTTTAAATTTTTATTCAATCAGCTAAACAACAGTTAAATGTCAGTATATAAACTTTGAGAATAATCACTAGATAGAGGAATTAGCAATTGCGAGTCAACATATAAATGAGGCCAGAAAAAATTGTCACTATTTGATGAAGTTACGTTATTCATACCAATAGTGGCTGCTTCGAAAAAGAAATTATAACAAATAGTACTAGCTTGCAAAATGCGCAAACCAGACTAATTTAACGCATTAAAACAAAAGTTTTAATAAAAATTGTTGCCCGATAAAAAATTTAGGTAAAGAAAATTAAGAAATGCCCTAAAAAGTACAAAAAACTGGTTATTAGTCGCATTTTGAACTGACTCTTGGTAATGTGTTTGTGTCGCGAATATTTAACATGCGCAACTTATTCTTTTTTAATTTAATCTGGTTGTGTCATTTACCCATTGGATTTTTGGACGAGGATGACTGGGGTCTCCACAATAGAAAATAAATGAACTAAATAAAATGATTAAAAGGGTTGCAATTACAGTTCCTTTGTCGTTTGATCCTTGCTTGTCTTTTTAAATTGATTTTTCATTGATACTCCTATACGGCCTATTAATTATATGTCTAACTCACTGTAAAAAGATGAAACATCAACAGGCGCGTAGCCAGGATTCACGTCAGGGGTGGGGGACAGAGACATAATCCGTCTCCTATGTTAGCGATGGAAATCAAATGACAAAGGCAATAAAAAATTTACCACCCTCCAGGGGGCGGGGGGACATGTCCCCATTTGTCCCCCCTTGGCTACGCCCCTGAACATCAAGCGCTATTACGAGTTCATGTAATGTTTGTCTCCTCCCTATAATTTTCCGCTGGGGTCTGAGGCCCCATGAAAGCTTATCCAGATAGCAGGGTAATTCGCATTTATAAAAACAGTCGATCATGTCGAACTCTATAGAGCGGGTGATACTTTGAGTGGATCAATCAAGAACGACTTTGTGACCAGGTGCCTTGTCGGGTGCATGACGAAATGCGCTAATGCTCGTTTTGAATGAAAGCACACACTGAAGGACGGCTAGGTATAAAATATAGACCAGGGGTGCGCAATCTCCGGCCCCTCAAGCCTCTCTATCCGGCCCTTGGGTCCTCCGACACTTTAGAGTGGCCCAATCCGGCCCGCTCAAGGTTCACCGCTTCTCAGTTATCTCTCCTGCTCTTCTCTCCTCTCCTCTCTTGGCTCTCTCCTCTTATCTCCTCTCCTCTCTTCTCCTCTCCTCTCCTCTCCTCTCCTCAACTCTCCCTCCTCTCCTCTCCTCTCCTCACCTCTCCTCTCCTCTCCTCTCCGATTATCTCCTTTCGTCTCACTCATCTCGCCTCTCACCTCCCCTCTCGTTTGTCATATCTCATCTCCTCTTTCTTTCTCTCCCCCATTTCCTCTCCTTTCCACTCTCATCCGGCCCGCAGACATGAGCTGGATGTTTTATCTGGCCATTGATCGGCAATAAGTTTGCCGATCGACCCAATTGCTATACTGATGTAAATCGAACACATGCCATTTGGTATACCTACATGTTGATCTGAGGTAAATGAATTCGTGATTGCAGTTTTTAGAGTTCTTTTTAAGAAAACTGTGGAATTTATAATTAATTTTGCTTTGGGAATTCAGATGCTTGCATATGCAGATACTTTGGGCAGAAAAACAGTCGGCTAAGGAAAATGCTAAATTAAGTTTTTGTTTTGAGTAAACTCTGAAGAGAATGGGATGCATAGAGCCCAGTAAAAAAGGGTAGTCGGAATTCGATTGGAATCTGATCGGAATTTAATCGGCAGTCGGAATTTGCCGGAAAAGGTTTAAACCACAATATTTTGTTTTATATAACACGTTACTATGATAATAAGCATAAAAAATACAATAAAATGTTTTTCGAGCTATATTTGCGCAATCGGAAAATAGTCGGAAACCATCTCTTCTTCTTCCGATCGGAATTTGTACTCATTTTTCTTCCTACTTTCCGATACAGCCATATTCATAACGCATGTGCTGTACTAAACGTGTTTTCTTGCTTTTATGTATTGCCAGAATGTGCAGAATATACCTTTATGATACAAAAAATTACTACAATAATTCAGTTTTTGTTTTGATGCCACAAAAAAATGCTGGCCATCCAATTTATATCGAAAGTATTTAAAAAGCGATTTATTTTTTACCTTCCTCTCGAGTCTATATAACCTTTTCGTTATATTTTTGCTTATAGCGTCTTTCCACTGGCACTAGCACTGGCACTGGCAAAAATATTACTAAATTAAAATTAAAAACCTACTTAATGCCTAACCACTATCTTATTAATTATTGCTAATTGCAATACTCCTAGGCCTACTCCTATTGCAATTCCTACTTTACTAGGGTCTAGGCCTAGCCTATTTTGCTACACATTTTTCTCAAGATTGTCTTTAAAGCAGTATTTTCATTTAACTACAACTACAACTTATACCTTGTTTTTCTTATATATGAAATTAATACTACCTAGTTTTAGGCTTTTAGTCATTGAATCTAAAAATATAAGGCCTTGGCCAGGCCCTAGTTAAACTTACTTTAGACATTTAGTGTGTCTTATTAGGTTTACTTAATATACCTAACAATCAATAGACATTTGTTTAGGCTAAGGCATTTAAGCAAAGTAATTGAATAATGTCTATAGTTTACAATTGTATATTATAATTTGCTTTTAGATAAGACTTTCTTTTTAGTATTATAATGAAGAATTATTAACTTATTATTTATAGACTAGGCCTAGTAAGTAAATAATATAGGCCACATGTCAATAGCTATTTACACTTGCTTATAAAACATTTCTATGCTTAGAACTCTAGAACTCTAATTAAACTAAGACTCTAGACCCTGGAATGTTACATGTATGTCAGAAAATTTGGATATGCAAATGTCAACTGATTCATTTTAAAGTTGGCATACAAATTTTGGTGTATAATTTATACATTTTTTGGCATACAAATTTTGGTATACAAATTCACATCCATTTTTGGCCTACAACTTTTGGTGAATAAATTTATGTTGAGCATGAAAATTTCAATGTAAATTAATGTTTTTATGTAAAATAAAGAAATATTTGTATACTCAAGAAATTAATAATAAACTTTCTACTTCTTTATAATTAAAAATGATTTAGAGTAGTAAAATTATTATTAAAATGTAAATGTTGCATCATTATTTTTATAGGTACAATCAAGTTTGTCTAAAATGAAAATATGTATAATATTTTAAAGAATACTTTTCATACAAAAACCTTTCTTAGGAAACTCAACTTGTGAAAACCAAATGACCTTTTTAGGAGGCTTTTTTAGTTTACATTTTAATGATTTTTTTGTTTTTGGCATACACTGGCATACATTTAGCTAAGATAAGATTCTTGTTCTAGCATACACTATTACACAATCCGGACCCTAGCTAAGACTTAGAATAATTTGGTCTTTTAATTTTGCCTTTAGAAATATTAAGATTTAGTATATTTAGATAAATAAAGTACTATATATCTCAATGTCAAATGAAAGTTCAAATAGACAACAGGTCAATAAGATAAAAAATACTCAGGACATTATATCCTTAGAATACATTATTTATAATAGTAAATATGATTGTACATTTTGATTATGCTAGTATTAATTTTTTATTGTTTATATTATTTCTCTTAGTTATCATAGAGCACTTTTAGACTAAGACTAGGCCCCTAGTTCTAGCTTTACTAAGCATGCTATAGCTTGTATTATTATCTTATCAATGGCTTCTGCTTCTATTTCAGACACTGCTGGTCTAGATGTGGTGCATTAGTGCAAAGGTGCCACAGTCTGTTTGCTACATAATGGATGGGATCTCTAGGTTCAGTTCAAGACTGGGGAAAAGGATCCTGGAAGAGCTGACTAGGCCTAGCTAACAAGGATCAAAGATCAAATGTCTTTGAATATGTACAAGCATACTTTGGCGAGATCTTCAAGGGTATGTGTTCTTTGTGTTTTTATTCTTATAGTATATATTCCAATTGCTTTTATACCAGTTTTAAAGATTGCAAATGTTAAGTTTTTTCTTGCCTTGCCTGAAGACAACTATTCTCCTTATTTTTTATTTCCAAATCTTTCTAATGACAGTGAAGGTGCCCAACTGGTCTGCTGATCATGCCATTAACTCTCTAAATTACTCAATGCAGGACCCTATCCTCCGAGTTCTCTGGATTGCATCAAAGGCCATTTAGAGCTTCTGCGATGGCGTCTGAAAGTGCAAGAGCTCCAGACCAACATTTGTGGAGTGTCAGTGGGGAAGCAATTGCGACAATGAAGCGCCTCTGCCGCCACCTGTGATGACAAACCATGTGCTGACTCTGGCTGTAAGTTCGCTGACTGATAATGCAGCCGTTTGGTTCACAACATTTATCTAGCTAGCTAGCTTTTTGCATTCATGTGTTGTTCATCAATCATATTATTGTATTATTCTGCATTTGTTTTCTGTATTTTATTATTTGTTTTCGGCACTCATTTTCTGCATATATTGCATTATTATTATGCTCTTTCTTGATGTTTCCTTGCATCCACGTGTAATACAGTTACTCTCTTGACGTGTTGTGCAGAAATTGCTTACTGTAATCTTTATAATTGCATAATATACAATGCATTGAGTAAATTAAATAGCCAATCATTATTGTGCTTCACTCTTCAAGCAGAATAATATTTTAAATAATGTATTATTTTGCTAAGCACTTTGAAAACCGATTTGTTTATTTTTTACGCAAGCTAGCCGATGCAAAAGCAAATTCTGAAAAATACAACCTAATCGTAATTTAGTCGGATATTAGCGTCACATTCCGATCGGAAAACTCCGACTAGAAAACGACCGGATTGCACGAGCCACTTTGCTGACAAATTCCGACCGGACATTCCGATCGGATTCCGACTACCCTTTTTTACTGGGAGCTTACTTGGACGGCAAGCAAAACTATACAATGCTTTTTTGAAGGTGCCAAACGTTTTGTTTCAGCAATGTTTGCTTAACTACGTGGAAGTCTGTACGCAAATGTTAGTGGGACGGCAGCGATTTAATAAATCGATTTATTTGACCAAAACCGCGCGTCCTTAACCCTCCGCGGGCAGCTTAACAATAATGCAAAAGTTTTTTCATGGACCCAAAGATTTTCTCTCAGAGCAAGAGCTATTTCACTCAAAATGAGTGCGTGGATTTGATCAGGCATATAACACACCTCGCGCAGTCATGTGCTTTAACTTGTGTGTATAAAAGACCGTTTTAGAAGCATGCTTAAGGAACTATTTGAGATTGGAACTTCTCAGTAGAGAGAATCTACAATTGCAAGAGAGCGCAATAAGCATGGGCGGCACTCAGTCCTGGCTGGCGTGCGACACCGCCTACCCAACAGCGGCTCCAGTGCCCGGCCAGGCCCCGCAAACTTCAGCTGGCCAACCCGATGGCAACCTGCTTATTGCTGTGCTCATGTTTGTCATCACAATCTTCTTATTGCTCAGCCTCACCTGTATCGGGCACTGCATCGCAATTGCCATGAGGCGTAGAAAAACGCCAGCCGAGTATTCGGCCAATCCAGCAGGTGCCGCTCATCGAAATTCTGCTGCTGAAGTTCGAGTTGTAGTTGGTGAAGGCGAGGACAACGATGAGAACGCTGAGTCTGGTTCGGAGTTCGGTTCAACCGACAGCGACGCCACAGAGTCGGACATCGACAGCGTGACGGCCAGGTCAATGCAGCTGGCAGCCAGTCGAAGGATGAGTCGTAGTCCAGCTGCCGCTGCATCTGCAGCTTTCGACAACAAAGGATTTGTGCAGTAGTGGGCTCGCGGCAATCTATAGTCGGATGTGGTCTACTTGAACACGCGGTTGTTACTCGCTAATTATTGTGTACTGATATGAATTACTTTCATGCTTTTAATTCATATTAAATGATATTATTTTTGCATGCATAATATAGCATACGAAGAATAATAAGTAAATGCAGAAAGGGTTTAAGTTTTATGCCTTCGAAACTCTGTACGTGAGTATAATTACAGCCCAAGAATATATAAATGTAGTGACAAGCACGGGGTTTTGACCGTATAAATATTTAACAATATAGAAACCTGCACGCTGCAGCTGCTCCTGAAGTATAAGAGTTAAATTAAGCATATTATTACATGTAGTGAAAAGCTAGGCATGCTCTAACTATGCTCTTGCACATTAGTAACCCATCTTAATTACACTGTAATGCAGCTTTAAGCGAGAGGGTTGAACATTCTCAAAAAACATCATAATATCATCATCATATCTATCGCCTCCATATGTAACAATTCTGCACAACATTCGTGTGGTCCATGAGGGCATGGATCTTCTCATACGCCACTGAAGCCAAGGATCTGGTGCAGCTGAAAAACCTTGCCGTTGTACTGCACCTGCCACATGATATTGATGCAAGCCGCTGAGCGTGGAGAGCCTCAGTTCATCGACAACACCGTCGGATCGAATGCTGTCAGGCGCTGTTCCAAGCTTGTCGTTGTCAACAAGTTCCAGCTGAAGCTGTGGAGCTCGTCTATGGACGGCAAGGCCTACCAGAGTGTTCACATTGTCTGGTTAATGCAGCACTGACTGCCTGGCATGATGCAACTCTCCGGATGGTTTCAATTTAAGCCTTCAAGCAATTATTGATCAAGTAATAATTGGTACTTGAGCAGTTTGGCTGAAAATAGCAATTTGCCAATGACGCGTACACTGAGAAGCACGTTGGCATTGTTTAGGAATTTGAAGATCATTATTATTCACATTTTTAATGCAGAACAATCCAATATATGGTATCAGAGTTGACATATAAGATTCTAATTTATCCCATAATTAGCTATCCCACTGGAGTCAAATGAGACCTAAAGAGATGAGATTTTCAATGACTCCCCAACGACCACATAGCTCAAATTGACGATAGTATATATAGTCCTGGGATAGAAAAGCGAAAGCGCGGCTCCGACACATCGATTTTATTTGGAGACTAATCAAGCATGACATATCCTCTTTTATTTTGTTATTTGATGTCAAACGTAAACTATTTTCCTTCTTTGATTGAAGGATGCGATTAATTGAATGCCTTGCAGACTAGAGTGGAAACAATTCCTATTCTTTTAAGGCCCGGCCCTATTTGTACATTGCAAGACCGAACTAATATTTTATCTGACCATCAGCAGCTTCCTTCATTTTGATATTTTTTAGTTTTTTTGGCATTTAGAAGTACATGCATATACTACGAGGTGTTTTCAAAAACAAATGTCAGTGGCTGGATATCTCTACCAGCTACTCGTTCCAAGGTGTTCTGTTACTGCCATGACCCAAGCTCACACACTGTTGCTTGTGACATGGCAAAGGCGGGGTACAGCGCATCCTAGATATCAAAGACGCCTCAGCCATGGCCCACCCGGAAGAGCAGCTGTATACGTCCGAGAGGCTAATCTACTGCCTCATCCGCCAAGTGAAGGGCGGCCAGTACACAGAAGATCAGCGCAGGTTCAATCCGAAGAAAACAAGGCGATCCACAGAGACCATCGCAGCTGTGCAAGAGGCTGTCAAGTCTGATCGCCACAAAACCATGGACGAATTGGCTGAAGACTTTGACCTGTCTGTCGGCACAGTCCACACGATCCTGCACGCAGATCTCGGACTTTCCAAGAAGAGCGAGCGCTGAATAGAGTTTGAATACACCTCGTAGTCTGCTAGAACTCGATTGCGTAGAAATACCCGCGCTACAGCTATAGTTTAGTCGTTTGGCAAAACGCGAAACGTGCACCAATTTCTGGAATAAATCCTGTTATTTAGACTGATCCGACATGCACGACTCTCAAACAGCATTCAGATCCAAGAGATCCTATCTCAAGAAGAGTTTAGGGGCAACTACAGTGGCTATTTTCGAGCTAACTGATCTTACCGGATTCTTCTCTGCGAATTCTCGCGGTGGTGACAGCGAACAATTGAGATTTCAACGGCAGCAAGTTTTTCGGCGAATGATCGGTTTAGGCGACAGGAACTGGGTAGTAAATTGTACAGCAATCCGACGTCACTGAGTATACATGTACATATCCTCGCGTTGGCCGCTGCATCGTCGTAATTGTCTGCCACCGTCTGTCCGCTACCGCGTGCTAAATAGCTTCCGTTATTTTATAGTACTCGCGCCAGCGTTGAGATCGGAAGAGCGAGTTGAGGCGACTCAGTCACGCAGCAGCGCTGTGCTGTTTGAGATCCAGCACGGTACAATCATTCTTCCACAACGCGAGAACCTCCACTGCCGGCGGTGTACGTCTTTGCTTTGCAAATCTGCAGCTAGCGGCGGCGAAAAGCACCTTTGGCTGAGCAGGTGCATCCCAACAGTGACGACCTTAATTGATCCCGTCGTCGTGCAGCAGCTTCACCTCGTGGTAGAATTTCGTGAAGCCGATTATAGGTGCCATCCTTCCACGTACAAATTGTTTGTTCGAATGGGTGGCTCTGCAACAAAATGCATGATCGAACATGCAAAGCAGCAAAAATAAAAAAAGGATCACAGTAAAAAATAAGCAAAAAGTCTACATATATTTTGCATTTAAAATGTGAAGGGGCCAGATACCATTACTGCCCCCCCTACTTTAAAAAGTGGGGGGGGTATGAGTATGACCCAAAAACTAACTGTCCCCCCTTTCCTACGCCTATATGCCCGAGGACCTGAGTCAATTGCGCTACAGAAGTGAAATTTACACCCACACGCAATTGCATTGCTGTTGGGAAACTCCTGGCGATCACCGCGCCTTCTTGATAAAATTTTCGAATCAGAAGTGGACTACGCAGCTGGGCTGGGTTGAAGAAGTGCGGCGGGAGCTCCTTCAGCTTCAGCTTCTATGCAGAGCGCGTCTGCAGCACTTTGTCTTGCGCCGCGACATGAATACGAAGTCTAACGGCACCTTCTTGATGTTGTTCTTGCGCCTGGAGATGAAGACGTGGATGCATGCCTATAGCAGCTATGTAGACGCTTCGATGCAAGATTTGAAATGTTAAAATGCTTGAAATGTATACACAGCGTGACTGCTCCAGTAGCCTCATCAACATTATTCCTGCAGTGGAAAAAACGATGTGGCGGCAACTCTCGCCGAAACCTCAAGGATTCCAGCGAACCTGACTGCTACAAGAAATCAAGAAAAAGGCTAGAAACAAACTTACGAAGATCTGAGAGAATAATAATCAATCCTTGATACCAAAAAATTAGCAAATTCCTCATCATCTGCCAGGCATCAAGTTACTTACTTACTTACTATACTGACCGGTGGTCGGGCGCCGCGAATAGGCCGCGAGGCCTCTATCGCAACCCCAAGGTAAAAGAGCACAAGGATTCGGCAGGTTCACAGTGGAGGCATCGGTGACCCTCATCCGGCCGGAGTCCCGGACGAAGGCGCGAAGGTCACGGATATTATCGCTGGGGGTGGCCGAGGTATTTGTGCCGCGCCTTGTTGAAGTAAGGGCAGAAAGTGACGCGATGCTCCGCGGTCTCCTCTCCTATGCCACAGAAAGGACAGGTAGGAGGGCAACCGCGGTTTGCAACGAGATATGTCTCTGGAAGAATCCATGACCGGTTAGGGCCATGCACATCTCCCTGAGGTCGGTTCTATTAAGCGAAATCAGATAATCAGAGACTTTCCTGTTCAGGTTAGGCATGGCAGAGCGGGTTTGCTTGTACTCGGTGCAGCTGTTCTAGTGGAGCTGGTGCTGCTGATGGAGCCACCTGTGGGTAGCCTCATCAGACGGTGGTTGCCGTCTGGGTTGCTGCCCTTCTGGGCGAGAGAGTCCGCGAGCTCGTTGCCCAGGATGTTGCTGTGACCGCGGGTGTCCAGATATAATTCTAATCCTGTTAAGGACTGAGAGGGATTGCACACTGCGGTGGCATTGATATACTGTAGCAGCGGAGATATTCTCAGTGGTTAAGGCCTTAATAGCGGCTTGGCTATCAGTGTAAAAGTTAATATTGAAGTTATTAATATTTGCCTGGAGCAGGTGCTGGGCGCACAATGGCGCAAATTTCAGCTTGGAAAACCGAGGTGTTCTCACTGCTGAGGTGCAGACCTTCCTGGAAGAGCATCTTACCCTCGTGGAAAATGACAATATCTGCTCCAGCGCGGCCGCTGAACAGCGAGCCGTCGTTGAAGCAGTGAATGCCCTGGCTGCGCCGGTTCACGCCGACATCCAGCGGAATGCTGTCTCGGCCAGGGATGGCGGTCTGGAAGCCCCTCCTCGTATTGAGAGCGGGGAGGCGACTATCCACATTGTCCAGGTCCATGTGGATGTTGTTGAGGTCGCGACGGACAAAATCCATATGCGGGATTAGGGTTTTCATTGGCATAAAGCTAGAGGGTGCGTTATTTAACGTTTATCTCTGATAAGTCGTGAGGCGGACTTCATAGCCTCCACCCTAATAAATAGGTGAAGCGGAGGAAGATTAAGGATAGTGTTCAGCCCCTCGTAAGGGGTAGACGGGTACGCACCTGTGATGGCGCAAAAAATGCTGCCCTGCATCTGGTACAGGCGCTAACAGGCGGTCTTCTGCTCCAGTACGCTAATCCAAATGAGACTCGCGTATGTGATGCTGGGGAGGCATCAACTTATGTCAGTACAACGTTCAGACACGATTAAACTAGCTTCCCGTACCCCCTTGAGCTTGAGCTCGGCAGTCTGTCTGCCAGGCCTGTTTTCCGAAACACACGAAAGACGAAAAACTCCCGATGCTTATCGAGCCGTAATCATGGCCGTAAAATGCTTATTACCGTGTGGCGTAATACGGGTAGAATCCCATTTTCTATGAGAGAGTTATATCGCGCATTGCGCAGCAAAGTGCAAAGGTTTAACTATAAAAATATTTCGTCTCTTTATCCAATATCTAACTATACTAAAATGTTATCGACTATAAATATATAGATAACACCTAGACTCTCCAGACTAGTAGGCAAGGCATAGGTGGTTTTGAGATTTGATCCCCAACAACATCCGTCATCAGTCGAAAGTTCCACCCACTAAGCAAAGCAAAGGCAAAGATACTTTTATTCACAATCACATTTTACTGTGTATTTTAAATGAAAAGTTGTACAACAACAGGTGGAACTTTTTGTCTATTGCTAAGTTGCCTGAGTAGGCTATAGAAATAATATATATATATTTTTGGTATGTAATAATATAAATAGTCCTTAAGTTAAAGTCTATATATATGATACAAGTATAACTCTGGCCGTCAACTCTTCCGTCAACATTTCCGTTTACTATTCCATTTACTTTTCTGCCAAATATCTCATCACTTTTCCGTTAACTATTTCATCAACATTTGCAAGTCCATAAAATATTCTATCAAATTTTTTGTATACTCTGAATGGAAAGTGTTAATTTTTTTGCATAAGTGCAGTTTCCTTAGCAATTTTTTATACATGCTTTAAATTCGTTGAGTATACATGTACATGTATAAATTATAAAAAAAACACACGCAAGTCAGCGCGACATGTTCCAGAATTTAATTGGTTTTGCTGCACTACCTGCACTACAACATCTGCACTTCTTCATTGATTTATCTTTGTGAAATAAAGCGTTGATACTAGGGAAAATGGAAAAGATGCATGTTGTTACTAATGTAGGCTTGTTTTTTCATTGATATATAAGCATGCAAACACAATAAATGATCAAAGAGCTATTTGCATGATGATCCATTGATCCTATTCGAGAAAGTCAAATATGTTTTTTGAGAACAATAAATTGTTGACGGAAAATTTGACAGAATATTTGACAGAAAAGTTGACGGAAAAGTTAACGGAAAAGCTAACAGAAAAGCTGACAGAAAAGTTAACGGAAAATTTAATGGAAAAGTTAATGGAAAAGCTGACGGAAAAGTTGATGGAAAAGTTGACAGCCAAAGTTATACTCATATATATGATATTATTGATCTACAAAGTATTAAGATTGCCATTGGTATATATAGTTAGGCCTAGACACAAGTTTGACTAGGGCCTAGCGTAGGCCTAGCCAATAGCCAAATGCTAATGGCATAAGCCTATCTTAATTAGCTATATTATACTTTAAGTTATAGTAGGCTAAGGTATTCCTAGGCCCTATATGGTAAGAAATCTCACTATTAAGCCAACAAGTTGTCACAGTTCTTTTTCCTCTCTATTTATACATCACACTGATACCATCGGCATCAGCTATTATAGTATATATTTTTCTGTCCTCTATAATGATGTCATTACTGTTAGGCCCTACTAAAGTTGTAACAATGCTAATTCTTCAGCATTGTTACAGAGAAATGTTACAAATAGAGAACCACAAAGAAGGTTGAAGAAAGTTCCTTAGTTTTTGTCTTTTATTAATACTAACAAATCTTTCTCTCCATTGGCTAGTGTAACATTCATTTAAACAAAGACTTTACTAAAACAAATTAATTTGATTCACTAAAACAAAATTACTTTGTTAAAACAACTAGTGCATTTAAACAAATATATGTGTATACAATATTTTGGCGGGAATTTGATTTAGCACAGAATGGTGATTTTTTAATAATACAAAAAATTAATAATAGTAATTGCCAAAGTTAGGCAAAATAAAAATAATAGAATTCTTAGAACTCATAGAATTCTGAAAAATAAGAAATGATCTAATCTGTCCCAGGGCTCTTAATTATTCTTTTGCTAGCCGTATTAGCTGCCACCACAGTTGCACAGTTTTATGTATTATGGAATGTAAAGGGTCTCAGAGCTTTCTTTGAGTTGAGAATTGGTCATTTTATGCCCCATGGGCAAATGATTCAAGATAGGCCATGGCTTATGTCAACAAAATAAATGTTTAAAGGTTTAAGTTGTCGATATTTATTATTGAAACAGATTATTAATAGCTTGAGCAGGTTATTTATAGATCAAAGTAAATTGCTACTGACAATTAATTTCACGGCCGCCAGTGCGCTAATAAAAACTTAAAATGAAGAAACTGATATGCTAATCTAACAGTAAGAAGACAAGAGCAAAAGAGCAAACAGAAGGGAGAGGGGGAGCGAAAGAGTATGCAGAAAATTAAACAGAGTGCAACTTATTTATAGTAGGACATATATATTAATTCTAGGCATGGGGCCTGAACTTGCCAACACTGGGGCCACACAATGGCTATCCTGATTGCAGCGCATGGGAATTTTGGCGGACGGCGTCCGGCGCGGATCTAATACGGCGCGGCCAGTATGTTTGAGATCCAGCACGGTACAATCATTCTTCCACAACGCGAGAACCTCCACTGCCGGCGGTGTACGTCTTTGCTTTGCAAATCTGCAGCTAGCGGCGGCGAAAAGCACCTTTGGCTGAGCAGGTGCATCCCAACAGTGACGACCTTAATTGATCCCGTCGTCGTGCAGCAGCTTCACCTCGTGGTAGAATTTCGTGAAGCCGATTATAGGTGCCATCCTTCCACGTACAAATTGTTTGTTCGAATGGGTGGCTCTGCAACAAAATGCATGATCGAACATGCAAAGCAGCAAAAATAAAAAAAGGATCACAGTAAAAAATAAGCAAAAAGTCTACATATATTTTGCATTTAAAATGTGAAGGGGCCAGATACCATTACTGGCCCCCCTACTTTAAAAAGTGGGGGGGGGTATGAGTATGACCCAAAAACTAACTGTCCCCCCTTTCCTACGCCTATATGCCCGAGGACCTGAGTCAATTGCGCTACAGAAGTGAAATTTACACCCACACGCAATTGCATTGCTGTTGGGAAACTCCTGGCGATCACCG
Organism: Macrostomum lignano; assembly: GCA_002269645.1. Taxonomy (NCBI): domain Eukaryota; kingdom Metazoa; phylum Platyhelminthes; family Macrostomidae; genus Macrostomum; species Macrostomum lignano. The sequence continues at coordinate 78,914 of NIVC01004528.1, forward strand.
CGCCTTCTTGATAAAATTTTCGAATCAGAAGTGGACTACGCAGCTGGGCTGGGTTGAAGAAGTGCGGCGGGAGCTCCTTCAGCTTCAGCTTCTATGCAGAGCGCGTCTGCAGCACTTTGTCTTGCGCCGCGACATGAATACGAAGTCTAACGGCACCTTCTTGATGTTGTTCTTGCGCCTGGAGATGAAGACGTGGATGCATGCCTATAGCAGCTATGTAGACGCTTCGATGCAAGATTTGAAATGTTAAAATGCTTGAAATGTATACACAGCGTGACTGCTCCAGTAGCCTCATCAACATTATTCCTGCAGTGGAAAAAACGATGTGGCGGCAACTCTCGCCGAAACCTCAAGGATTCCAGCGAACCTGACTGCTACAAGAAATCAAGAAAAAGGCTAGAAACAAACTTACGAAGATCTGAGAGAATAATAATCAATCCTTGATACCAAAAAATTAGCAAATTCCTCATCATCTGCCAGGCATCAAGTTACTTACTTACTTACTATACTGACCGGTGGTCGGGCGCCGCGAATAGGCCGCGAGGCCTCTATCGCAACCCCAAGGTAAAAGAGCACAAGGATTCGGCAGGTTCACAGTGGAGGCATCGGTGACCCTCATCCGGCCGGAGTCCCGGACGAAGGCGCGAAGGTCACGGATATTATCGCTGGGGTGGCCGAGGTATTTGTGCCGCGCCTTGTTGAAGTAAGGGCAGAAAGTGACGCGATGCTCCGCGGTCTCCTCTCCTATGCCACAGAAAGGACAGGTAGGAGGGCAACCGCGGTTTGCAACGAGATATGTCTCTGGAAGAATCCATGACCGGTTAGGGCCATGCACATCTCCCTGAGGTCGGTTCTATTAAGCGAAATCAGATAATCAGAGACTTTCCTGTTCAGGTTAGGCATGGCAGAGCGGGTTTGCTTGTACTCGGTGCAGCTGTTCTAGTGGAGCTGGTGCTGCTGATGGAGCCACCTGTGGGTAGCCTCATCAGACGGTGGTTGCCGTCTGGGTTGCTGCCCTTCTGGGCGAGAGAGTCCGCGAGCTCGTTGCCCAGGATGTTGCTGTGACCGCGGGTGTCCAGATATAATTCTAATCCTGTTAAGGACTGAGAGGGATTGCACACTGCGGTGGCATTGATATACTGTAGCAGCGGAGATATTCTCAGTGGTTAAGGCCTTAATAGCGGCTTGGCTATCAGTGTAAAAGTTAATATTGAAGTTATTAATATTTGCCTGGAGCAGGTGCTGGGCGCACAATGGCGCAAATTTCAGCTTGGAAAACCGAGGTGTTCTCACTGCTGAGGTGCAGACCTTCCTGGAAGAGCATCTTACCCTCGTGGAAAATGACAATATCTGCTCCAGCGCGGCCGCTGAACAGCGAGCCGTCGTTGAAGCAGTGAATGCCCTGGCTGCGCCGGTTCACGCCGACATCCAGCGGAATGCTGTCTCGGCCAGGGATGGCGGTCTGGAAGCCCCTCCTCGTATTGAGAGCGGGGAGGCGACTATCCACATTGTCCAGGTCCATGTGGATGTTGTTGAGGTCGCGACGGACAAAATCCATATGCGGGATTAGGGTTTTCATTGGCATAAAGCTAGAGGGTGCGTTATTTAACGTTTATCTCTGATAAGTCGTGAGGCGGACTTCATAGCCTCCACCCTAATAAATAGGTGAAGCGGAGGAAGATTAAGGATAGTGTTCAGCCCCTCGTAAGGGGTAGACGGGTACGCACCTGTGATGGCGCAAAAAATGCTGCCCTGCATCTGGTACAGGCGCTAACAGGCGGTCTTCTGCTCCAGTACGCTAATCCAAATGAGACTCGCGTATGTGATGCTGGGGAGGCATCAACTTATGTCAGTACAACGTTCAGACACGATTAAACTAGCTTCCCGTACCCCCTTGAGCTTGAGCTCGGCAGTCTGTCTGCCAGGCCTGTTTTCCGAAACACACGAAAGACGAAAAACTCCCGATGCTTATCGAGCCGTAATCATGGCCGTAAAATGCTTATTACCGTGTGGCGTAATACGGGTAGAATCCCATTTTCTATGAGAGAGTTATATCGCGCATTGCGCAGCAAAGTGCAAAGGTTTAACTATAAAAATATTTCGTCTCTTTATCCAATATCTAACTATACTAAAATGTTATCGACTATAAATATATAGATAACACCTAGACTCTCCAGACTAGTAGGCAAGGCATAGGTGGTTTTGAGATTTGATCCCCAACAACATCCGTCATCAGTCGAAAGTTCCACCCACTAAGCAAAGCAAAGGCAAAGATACTTTTATTCACAATCACATTTTACTGTGTATTTTAAATGAAAAGTTGTACAACAACAGGTGGAACTTTTTGTCTATTGCTAAGTTGCCTGAGTAGGCTATAGAAATAATATATATATATTTTTGGTATGTAATAATATAAATAGTCCTTAAGTTAAAGTCTATATATATGATACAAGTATAACTCTGGCCGTCAACTCTTCCGTCAACATTTCCGTTTACTATTCCATTTACTTTTCTGCCAAATATCTCATCACTTTTCCGTTAACTATTTCATCAACATTTGCAAGTCCATAAAATATTCTATCAAATTTTTTGTATACTCTGAATGGAAAGTGTTAATTTTTTGCATAAGTGCAGTTTCCTTAGCAATTTTTTATACATGCTTTAAATTCGTTGAGTATACATGTACATGTATAAATTATAAAAAAAACACACGCAAGTCAGCGCGACATGTTCCAGAATTTAATTGGTTTTGCTGCACTACCTGCACTACAACATCTGCACTTCTTCATTGATTTATCTTTGTGAAATAAAGCGTTGATACTAGGGAAAATGGAAAAGATGCATGTTGTTACTAATGTAGGCTTGTTTTTTCATTGATATATAAGCATGCAAACACAATAAATGATCAAAGAGCTATTTGCATGATGATCCATTGATCCTATTCGAGAAAGTCAAATATGTTTTTTGAGAACAATAAATTGTTGACGGAAAATTTGACAGAATATTTGACAGAAAAGTTGACGGAAAAGTTAACGGAAAAGCTAACAGAAAAGCTGACAGAAAAGTTAACGGAAAATTTAATGGAAAAGTTAATGGAAAAGCTGACGGAAAAGTTGATGGAAAAGTTGACAGCCAAAGTTATACTCATATATATGATATTATTGATCTACAAAGTATTAAGATTGCCATTGGTATATATAGTTAGGCCTAGACACAAGTTTGACTAGGGCCTAGCGTAGGCCTAGCCAATAGCCAAATGCTAATGGCATAAGCCTATCTTAATTAGCTATATTATACTTTAAGTTATAGTAGGCTAAGGTATTCCTAGGCCCTATATGGTAAGAAATCTCACTATTAAGCCAACAAGTTGTCACAGTTCTTTTTCCTCTCTATTTATACATCACACTGATACCATCGGCATCAGCTATTATAGTATATATTTTTCTGTCCTCTATAATGATGTCATTACTGTTAGGCCCTACTAAAGTTGTAACAATGCTAATTCTTCAGCATTGTTACAGAGAAATGTTACAAATAGAGAACCACAAAGAAGGTTGAAGAAAGTTCCTTAGTTTTTGTCTTTTATTAATACTAACAAATCTTTCTCTCCATTGGCTAGTGTAACATTCATTTAAACAAAGACTTTACTAAAACAAATTAATTTGATTCACTAAAACAAAATTACTTTGTTAAAACAACTAGTGCATTTAAACAAATATATGTGTATACAATATTTTGGCGGGAATTTGATTTAGCACAGAATGGTGATTTTTTAATAATACAAAAAATTAATAATAGTAATTGCCAAAGTTAGGCAAAATAAAAATAATAGAATTCTTAGAACTCATAGAATTCTGAAAAATAAGAAATGATCTAATCTGTCCCAGGGCTCTTAATTATTCTTTTGCTAGCCGTATTAGCTGCCACCACAGTTGCACAGTTTTATGTATTATGGAATGTAAAGGGTCTCAGAGCTTTCTTTGAGTTGAGAATTGGTCATTTTATGCCCCATGGGCAAATGATTCAAGATAGGCCATGGCTTATGTCAACAAAATAAATGTTTAAAGGTTTAAGTTGTCGATATTTATTATTGAAACAGATTATTAATAGCTTGAGCAGGTTATTTATAGATCAAAGTAAATTGCTACTGACAATTAATTTCACGGCCGCCAGTGCGCTAATAAAAACTTAAAATGAAGAAACTGATATGCTAATCTAACAGTAAGAAGACAAGAGCAAAAGAGCAAACAGAAGGGAGAGGGGGAGCGAAAGAGTATGCAGAAAATTAAACAGAGTGCAACTTATTTATAGTAGGACATATATATTAATTCTAGGCATGGGGCCTGAACTTGCCAACACTGGGGCCACACAATGGCTATCCTGATTGCAGCGCATGGGAATTTTGGCGGACGGCGTCCGGCGCGGATCTAATACGGCGCGGCGCGGCACGGCGCGCGCGATTAGTATGGCGCAGCGCGGTACTAATTAGATGCCGAGGCATTTAGGCTTGATAAGACAGTCATAGTTACTCCTGCCGTTTATTTTGCTTTAGGGTTTCTTTCACAGGTAAGTCATTTCACAGCGTGGCGCAGGTTGTGTAGGCGTCTGTTGTACTTAAGCCATGCGCTGCAATAGGGATGGCTATTGAGTAAAAACTGACTGAAAACATGCAGAAAATGATTAAAAACAACTAATGAAAATGCATTGGGCTAGAAATTGGGAAAATAAGTTTCAACAAATGGTCTATACTTGGGGCCAACAGAGAGAAAGGTGAGGTCATTGAACTACAGATGGCCGCATAGACATAGGTTGGCACTCATGCAAGAAAATATTGGCATGCATTTGAATAACTATTAAAATAAAAATTAATTAACTGTGGCAACCCCACTGCCACATGCACTGGGGCGCACTCAAATGGAAATTGTTAAAACAAAACCTTGTTTTCGCTTTTAGATTAGTGGCCTTGGCTGGTTGAAACTCAACCTCCACGGCCAGACGGGCAGCCGTCGCTGGAAGTGCCACCTCCGTGCTGCAGGTGGGCGGGCTCTCGGTTGGCTTTGGCCCGCGATTGCTGCTGGGCAGGTTCAGCGGTTGGGGGTGAGCTAGCTGGGGGCCACCCGAGCACATACATGCGCCCTTCCTCGTACAGCAGCTACTCCGGGCTTTTAAGATGGCAGAGTCCCAGAATGCGCAAAGTCGGGGCCGCCAGCCATCCTGGAGATGGCCAGCCTCCAGGTAGGATAGCGCCAACAGCAAGGCCAGAGCTGGCTGAGGGTGTCCAGGCTGTTGCCGCAAGCAGTCCTCGGCGCACTCTAGCAGGCGCTCTAGGATGTCAAGCATGGACTTAGGAGGCATGAGGCCACACAATGCCCTCCAAGGGGCGTCCAATTGCACACAACTTTTTTGGGTGGCCTGCAAATAGGCGTCATTCAACGCCTCTTCCAAACAGATTCTGGCAGGACTCATGCCATCCGCAGTGGCTGTGATAGCCTGAATCGTCATGGCGGACTGCGCATCAAGCCACGGGGCCTGGTTCAGGGCGGTCGCCAAGCTGGGCGTCACAGTGAGCGTGGTCTTGCTCGTCGACGTCTCTGGGCACGGCGCCATTGGTCATGACACAAACCAACAGGTTTTACAGATTGAATTTGTCAAAACTTGTCGGAGATTAACAATAATAGAAAATGATAACTTGACAGAGCAGAATTAGCTATAATATTGTGGAATAAAACCAATTGATGACAAACAAGAGAAAGTGGCCTTTAAATAGTTAGGCTCAAAACCAACCATTGAATAAAAGGCAGAAAAGGCACCAACTGTGGGAGCGGGTTGATGCTTCCTCATGCACTCTATGGTGGCCTGCAAAAAATGGGGTGGGTGCATGAAATCAAGGAGTAATAAACAGATAACTGCACGGCGGGGGTCGAGAACAAATGAATCAGATGGGGGCGCCTTAAACGGCTCACATTAAACAGATTGGCAGTTAAACAAACTGTATATCGCATAGCAAAGTTAAAATAGCATAATAGAATAATAGAAGGTTAGCGACCAGTATAACAGGTGTGGGGCTTCATAAGTTACAATGCACAGGTGTTAACAAATTGCACAGGGGAAGAGGAGCCAAACTGGCAGCTCTCACGAGTTCCCTGGCTTGAGCAAAATTCAAGAAAGAGCAGGGGGGCAGTCAAGTCCTCGAATGCTCTCCACTGTGGACAAGGCCTAGATCTGGGGTGCTTGACCTGAGTGGGGCATAGTCTGCTTGGCCCCAAGACCATACATGTGCAACCTCCAAAATTCAGTCGCCGTGTGACTTAGTTTTAACAAAGATGCGACGTGGTCTTTTGCCAAAAATGCGACTTACATATAAAAGAAACCTAAAGCAAAATTAACACAACTTTGGATAAACGGCAGGAGTAACTATGACTGTCTTATCAAGGCAAAATGCCTCATCATCTACTTAGTACTACTTTTGTATTTATTCGGTGAACATTTTTTGCGACTTACATTGGTTGGACGCCAAATCAATCAGCCGGATCGGCCAACTCGGCCAACTGTTGCACATGTATGCCCGAGACAATGGGCTCACAAAATAGCAGAGAGGGGGACCTTAGGTTTAAACAACTAGATTTTACAATTTAGTTAGCTGCTTTTCTCCTGAAAGCATAAGGTGAAAATGGGATACTTCTGCACTTTAAGCGCGTGTAAAGAAGTTCACATGAAATGGGGATTCAACTAATGAATGCAATTACACAATGATTTCATATGGTATCGCATTGACTAAATAATTTGCATGGGTTAAATAATCGTTGTGTTGAATAAATATGATCGCATTGGTACAAGCTTTTTCCAGAAAGCCTAAGGATAAATAGAGAGTGCAAGAGTGCTAAATTAATGAAATGCATAGGATAAATAGCAAATCGTGCACTTTACATGAGCACTGAAACTGTTCAGAATGTACCCTGCTTTTAGCTGGAAAGCATAAGGAATGGCAAAATTAACAGCTGCTTTTATCCCTCAAGCATAAGGAAAGTACATTGAAATGGAAATTGCTTTTATCCCTCAAGCATAAGGGAAGTACATTGAAGTTGAAATTGCTTTTATCCCTCAAGCATAAGGAAAGTATATTGAAATTGAAATTGCTTTTATCCCTCAAGCATAAGGAAAGTACATTGAATTGAAATTGCTTTTATCCCTCAAGCATAAGGAAAATACATTGAAATTGAAATTGACGCCTGCTTTTATCTGGAAAGCATAAGGAAAAGTACATTGAAATTGAAATTGACGCCTGCTTTTATTCGGAAAGCATAAGGAAAAGAGAAATTTAAATGGAAAAATTAAAACCAGCTTTTAGCACAGAGCAGGTGCAGAGAAAGCTTACAGCAAAATTAAAAGCGGAATGTGTTCACAAATTGGACTACTACTAGTAATGCGCATCAAAAGTTAGCAACTTGGCGCAACAGAAAATTCATTGGTAAATACCTTTAAATCTCAAGCTCCATGCCAATGTCAGGCAGATCCGGGTCGCCCTCAGGCAGCACTTCTGGATGGCGCAGGCTCAGCTCAAACAAATGGCTGTCACGCAGGTTAGGCTGAGCTTTGTCAGGGCAACATTGGCCACTCTGTCTGGCGCGGCGGCTCCTGCAGTTGATTTGCCATTATCTGTGGCACCTTAATTATGTTGTTGCGATGTACCAAAATTTTGGCGGGGCGTCCTCATTGGGCAGTTGCTGGCTGGATCCAATAGGCTACTTCGCCGACCTTTCTGTTAACTTTGTACAAGTGTAACAGGGCTGATTTTTCCTTCAATTATCCCACTATTGCCACCAAAGTTGTTGCAGACCTTTTGGCTCTCTATGAAAATTCCACCGTTATGCCACCAAATTGTTACAGGGGCTGACTCTTTCTTCTTAATATCTCACTAATTCTACTACTGACACTAAATCTTGCCTTAATGTTTCTAACTGTTTCTTAGAATTTCATTTGGATTTTCTGGTAGCGTTTTCTGTATTAGTCTGGTAGTGTCTGATGTATTAGTCTGGTAGCGTCTTATGTATGGCCTGAGTGGTCTAGTACTGGTACATGAACTTATTATATTGTCCTAGTCGGGCGTTCACCGGGATTAGAGGGTCACAGCACAACTCTCTGAATTTCCCTTTGTAATATTTTCCCAATCCCTTCTCTTAGTAAGTTTCTGAGCACTGTCACTCCCTTTTTCCTTAAAATAACTAACTCAACAAGATTTCAAAGTTTATCTGAGAATATAGAACAAACCAATATTATAGTGCACGAATATTTCGAGAGCAAGAAAAGGTTACTTTTATTTGGCAAAATCACTCTTATATATACTGTTTTAGACGGCTATGTTTATAACAAAAATATTTATCGATAATATTTTGCATAGTAAAACAAATGCTAAAATTAGTTTCTAGTTTGCACGCAAATTTAACATGGTGATTTATAACATGGTTTAAAAATTGGCTAATTTACATGTATGAATCGTAATAGGCATTTTATTAGGCACAAAGAATAGTAAAGGTAATTAACAGAAACATACACTAGCACACAAGCTTTTGTATGGCTGGTGAAACTTCGGCAGCTCGCCAAACTCAAGCTTTAGGTTGGCCAGGCAGACCAGGTCTCTGGGCTGCAGTTCCATGGGCTTGGGTTGGTTCTCATAGTATTCTTCGCGGCATTGGATCTCGGCTCGCAATCGCTGTCGCACAATTCTCTTGGTCTCGGCCAGTCTGCGCTGATGCTTTGCAATGTACTCAGGCAGGTACGAAGGCAGTCAGATATTGATCCTCTGGATGCAGTGGAATCTAATAATAGCCGCTATTGAGGTTGAACGTGCTGAATAGCTTTCTTCCTTCGAGGCTGGCGAATGCTTCTTGGATATTAGAAATCGGGTATGGAAAGTACTCACACTTTTGGTTCAGACTCCTGAAATCTTGTACAATTCTTAGGCTGCTGTCCTTCTTCGGGATGATCACCAGCGGGTGTTATAGCTGGAGAAGCTTGGTCGAATCAGGTCTTTGGCAAGCAGATCCTCAAGTAGCTGGTCCACCTTAGGCAGTAGATGCGGCGGAATCCGCCAGGTCGGCAGATGTATAGGATCCTTGTCCTTCAATACGATGTTGTGGGTGACCAGGTAGGTTCGGCCAAGATCATGTGGCCCCTGCGAGAAGATGGTCTTGTACTTCTTCAATAGCTCAATGACTTGAGCGTGCTAGTCATTGGACAAGTCCTCGCCAATGTCAATCTCCTTGATCCAAGCGTTAGGATCTTTGTCTTGGACTTGATTGACTGAGGCTTCTAGCTTAGGCAGCAGAAAGAATTGTAACTTGGGCAGTCTGATTGGTCTAGCAATCCCGACTAGGGCATTCACTCATACTTTGATTAATGTTGTTCCTCGATTAATCATCTCGATAGCACCTTCTCCATTAGCCATAGATATTAGTGCAGGCGTGGCATCCAGATGCTGCACATCTTCTTTTCACCAAGCCGGTTTTAACGGCTCAATCACCGCAAGTGTACCCTGGTTTTCTTCTTGTCCTTTAGCTAGCTTAATTTTTATTCGGGCTGATGATAGTGGTGGCACAGTAGTGCAGTGCTCTCGGCTATATAAATTCTGCACGTGGTAGCCTCAGTTTGTGTGTAGCAAAGTGTACCGCCGGTGCAGGCACTCATCAGCATGATGCTTGCGGTTGCACCTGTAGCACATTGCACTTTGTTGCCGCAGCTGGTAAGGCAGCAGCCTTAAACTCTGCTGCTGCTGCTGTTGTTGTGTTGTTGTTGGGGCAAAGGCACCGAGGACAGTCAGAGACTGTGTCTCGCTAGCGCCACCAACCTCGCTAGGGCGGTGGTCAGGACCCCGAGGTCCAGTCTGTCCGTGTTGAAAATCAAAAGCCTCAGATGCCAGAGGGCCGGGCAACTAAGCCAGTGCTCGAGGTCTTCCGGGCCTTCCTTGCAGCGGTGGCAAACGGAGTCGGCAGTCGGGTTGACAATGCTGCTATAGGCCCGAAGAAGACTGCAATGTCCAGCACGGAGTCTAGCCAGGAGCAATGCATCCTGCCAATTCAGCAACTCCTGCCAATCCTATTGGCAGTTAAGCGCGCAGTAGACAGCGGCGGTGCAAGCATGGGACAGCGGAGGGTCGCTGATCACCCAACAAATCGCTGCCGCTGCACTGCGGAAAGAGATGGCGGCCACAGCGGTGTCGGCAGTGACGTCAGCAGCAGCAGCCTTGGCAGCTGCTTCCGCTGCCTTGTTGCCGATGATTCCGCAGTGTGCTGGGACCCATTGAAGTGTGATGGATGCAGTAGCGCAAAAGAGGTCCAGGAGCAGGCAATTTGGGCGGGAGCTAAGAAGAGCGTCCAGGAGTGCCCTGTTGTCAGAACAGATGAGCACGC